>JAVYIG010000274.1:0-177500 GCA_035222895.1 Strongylocentrotus droebachiensis | reverse complement strand
TCTACTACTTCTACTACTACTACTACTACTACTACTACTACTGCTGCTACTACTTCTACTACTACTACTACTACTACTACTACTACTAATACTACTACTACTACTACTACTACTACTACTACTACTAATACTACTACTACTACTACTACTACTACTACTACTACTACTAATACTACTACTACTACTACTACTACTACCACTTCTACTACTACTACTACTACTACTACTACTTCTACTACTACTACTACTACTACTACTACTACCACTTCTACTACTACTACTACTACTACTACTACTAATACTAATACTACTGCTACTACTACTACTACTACTACTACTTCTACTACTACTACTACTGCTACTACTACTTCTACTACTACTACTACTACTTCTACTTCTACTACTTCTACTACTACTACTGCTGCTACTACTTCTACTACTACTACTACTACTACTTCTACTACTACTACTGCTACTACTACTACTACATGTACTCCTAATTTAGTTTACCCGAGGGAAGTCTCATAATACAATGTGTCAGTAAACTACTCCCAGTTATAACTGCTGTGGTGAATGCGAGTTTATCTTCAGGAATTGTGCCATGCCAACTAAAAACAGCTATTGTAATACTCCTCTTGTAAAGGAAGCTGGGTCTTCACAGGAAGATCTTAAGAACTACTGGCCAGTAGCTAATTTTAACGTTATAAGTAAGGTGATAGAGAAAGTGTCAACAACACAAATTTGGGATTATCTAACAGAAAACAATTTGCTTGTTCCTACTCAGTCAGCATATAAAAAACAACATAGTGTTCAGACTGCTCTCATCAGAGTGCAGAATGACACCGCACTTTCCCTTGACCACCGGAAGGAAACCCTCTTGGTGTTGCTGGATTGCACTTTGGCCTTCGACATCATTGACCATTCCATAATGCTGAACAGATTTAGTAAAAGATATGGATTTGAGGGTTCCGTTTACAAATGGTTGTATTCGTACCTTTTGGAAAGATCACATGTGTAGTAAAGATTGGAAATGACTATTCTCATAACGTAAGAGGTGATTCATGCAGGTGTCCCTCAGGGTTCTGTTATGTAGCCCATTCAGTATAGTGCTCCAATTTATGACGTCTTCAAGGCACTTGGTCTTAACTGCATGGTATATATGCAGGTGATATTCAGGTTTATCTCTCTTTCCCTTCAAGTTGTATAAAGATAGCTGTTTGTCGCATCAATGCCTGCATTACAGACATAATATTGTGGTCAACTAAAAACATGTTACTTGTCAATGCCTCTAAGACTGAGGCAATACAGTTTATGTCTAGATTTGTTCCTAATACACTACATTCTCTAATTTTCAATGTTGATGAAGTTACCATCCCTGCAGTCAAATAAGCCAGCCACCTTGGTGTGATCATCGACAGGCATCTTTCAATGTCAGATCACATCACTAAGACTTGTCATCCGCTGTCTCCGCCATTCGCAAAATTGGACAGATAAGGCATAATCTTAATCTTAAATCTATTGCAATCCTTGTTCACATATCTTTGTTCATATGCCAAGTTGATCATTGAAATGTTCTATTCTATGGTCTACCCCAAAAGCAATTGAATCGTGTTCAGAGAATCCAAAGTACAGAAGCAAGGCTCATAACAGGCGCTGCTATGCCTACTAACACACATACATAGGCAACAGACCTTTTTCAGTCTCCGCTCCTGTACTGAGGAGTTCTATACCTTTAGAAATAAGAAAAATTGATTCACTTGCAATGTTTAAGACTGCTGTCAAAACTTATCTGTTTTCAAAGTAATTATTATTTGTTGTAGTGGAATATTATTTGATGTAATTTAATTTGTAATCTGTATGTGTTAATGTAATTTGTATGAATGTAATAATCTAAAGCGCATAGAGGATTGTCATCGATGATTATTATGCGCTATATAAATAATGATAAAAATGATGATGTTGTATCCTAGACTAATTTGTCAAAAAGGTTCCTGTCGTCCAGGCTTAAAGACTATTTTAAGAATATTTCAAGGGCATTCCTGAATTGCCCGCATCGAGAATCTCCTTTCAGAACGTCCTATATCGGATATCAACAAGGTAATTAAACTAAAGAAAAATAAGAACAACGAAATGGGGATTAACGTTTACTGTGAAACTGAAGTACTTTTTCTACAAGGTCAATGAGTTTGTTTCTCTTTTGAACTTACCAACGTCCAGTGTCTCCCCAAAATCGAGATTGAATATCGCTACATGGGTCAAGAGTGACCGTCTTAAGAGGTCAACACGGTTTCGTATAACTGTCCCCACTTGACATGCAGTTTCCAATGACACAAACTGATTGACACCAGCAACTGGGTTCCTACGATAGACTCGGAGTTGGTTTGTTCAACTCCTTGCAGTGACATATGCTTATGCGTGTGTGTTCGTTTCTGTGTGCGTGTGCGTGTGTGTGTGTGTGTGTGTGTGTGTGTAATTAGTTTTTTGTGGAAGTGTATCAACCAAATATGATTATTTAAGTCTGGAGACCGACTTTTAGCGAAATAGGTGACTTATTTTCGAACCGGGGTCTTCTGAGCCAGTTTATGGGCTAAGAAAGAGAACTGACTAA
This sequence comes from Strongylocentrotus droebachiensis, assembly GCA_035222895.1. NCBI lineage: Eukaryota > Metazoa > Echinodermata > Echinoidea > Camarodonta > Strongylocentrotidae > Strongylocentrotus > Strongylocentrotus droebachiensis. Next base: position 174,892 of record JAVYIG010000274.1, on the reverse strand, counting down.
AGTGAACGTGCCGCTAGACCAATAAACATCTTGCGTAGGACCGTCGTAGTCGTAAACTAATTTCCGAAATCTCGAACGATATATCAACAACTACGCAAGGTCACATAGGGACCCCAAGGAAGAAGTTTAAACCTTCAAGCTAATCAAACGGTCGCTAATTGTAAAATAGGCCTTGTGAAACTCCGAAGTTAATTGCGTCCGCGCAGCAGCACACTTCGAAGGAAGACCGTCTGTAGTGAGCATTACAATTATTGTGATAATCATTACACGTTGTCTTCATTATTTTAAGTACATACTCCAACGTGTCCCCGCGATTCTTAACTACAAAACAACCTGAGAGTTTAAAACAACGAGCTTTAACGTGAAGCTACCGACCTTATCGCGAGCCTAGCTACTAGCATGGCGGTTTCTGGGATCCACCCCGGCGACAAAGCGACCGATCCGTGGCGTTTTGTGATTCTTCTGTCGAGGTTTACCCTTTCTGCGCTTCAACAGGGCGCGGTGAAATCGTTCGGGGTTCTCATGCCGTCTCTCGTCCTGAGATTAGACTCTCATTACCAGACGGTTGGATTTATTCTGTCCATGGAGTATGCCGTTTTCATGATGACGAGTGAGTACGAGAACTGTCAATGTTTCTTTGAAAGTCATCCGTTTTTATCATCACATCATAAACGCAAATACAGATATTAATGGTGACTATGATAATGATAATGATAACAGTAACAAAAAAAGCATCATTGATAATAAACATAATGATACTAATTCAAGTGATAATATTCGTTTTCATCGTCATCACCATCATCATTATAATAGTTATGATATCGATAATGATATTAATTACAAAAATGCAATATTTCTGAGTTTAAAAGGTGCTAAATCAATCGACGATGTCTTTCATGGCTTTTAATAACCCGTTCTTCGGAATCAGGTTCCCCTCTTCCAGCCAGCCAGCATTGAATAAATTGCTGAGAAAGCTACAATGACTACCGTATTTTACCGGCACGACCGGGTACCCATATGGCACATTTGGCACCTGAGTAGAGAATGGCAAATGTTGATTAATGTCTTTCCATATTATGATGAGTTTAATTCCAAAAAGGAGCTAAATCCATTTTTGTAACTTGAGAGAAAATGAGAATTTGTTTACATGATTTTGCACAGGCGTCAATGGAGAAGTAATAATAGAAGGTACATTTTTTCATAATTGCTCCCCAAATTTAGGTAAATACTTTTGTTGAAAAACGGATACTGAAGTAAACAATGTTCTGATATCAATAAATCAATTTTCATCAAAAGTGGATTAGCTCATTTTGGAATTAAACTCTTCAAAAGACGTTAGTGAATATAGGCTGGGATTTGGCAAATCTACAACCTTTGCACTGAGAGCTATGTGAATCATTTTACAATAGGGTTATACATCCACAGAGAAAAATTATAATCTATTTGGTGTCCGAGTGAAACGTGGGATAAGAAAAATGTCAACATTGAATTAAAATTCATCTTTATTTTTCACCCTCCTCCTCCACCACTCCCCTTCTCTGTCTCATTATTCTCTTGCTCCGAGTCTGTTGTATCAGAAGGAAGAAGTCATCCGAAAATGTTTCTACTTTAATAATAAACAATCTAATAATACTAGCATGAAACTAGCACAAATTCTACTCTTCATTTTATTCATCTTCCAACGCGTGGGATTTCTTTTACCTCGTAGATATATATATATATATATAGAAACAAATTCATATATATGGGGTCGAGCTAACTCGGACCAAAGACAACTCGGCCCAGCTGCAAAAACGGTCAATTATTTGTGCAGGTTTATGGTAAGGGTTAGGTTTAGGGTTAGGGGTAGGTTTAGGGTTAGGGGTAGGGTCAGAGTTAGGGTAAGAGTTAGGGTTAGGGGTAGGTTTAGGGTTAGAGTTAGAGTTAGGGTTAGGGTTAGGATAAAATGTCCAAAAATGACCGTTTTTGTAGCTGGGCCGAGTTGTCCCCAGGGCCGAGTTAGCCCGGATTCATATTTACACACACACACACATGTGAGTATATATGTATATATATTCTCGCAATTTTATACATACATGTATACATATATATATATATACACAATAACACACACACACTTATATGTATATTTCTATCACCCCTACACCCGTATTTATATTCTTTTTACATTGCCATCCCTAGGTCCATTTGTACATCTACTGTCACAGAGGTTCGAACCCAGATCCATAGCCGTTGTGGGCGCCCTCCTATCCTCGGTGTGCATGATGCTTACCTCCGCCGTGCGTTCAGTTTGGGTCATGGGTGCTTTATTTATGGCAGCAGGTAATAGGAATCATAACAATAATATTAATGATTATAGTGATAATAATAATAATAGTATTAATGATAACAACAATGATAATAATAATAATAACGATAAAAATAATAACGAACATTTTAATAGTAATAATGATTATAATAACCATGACAATAATGATAATAATGATAATAGGCTAATTATAATAATAATAACACTAATAATAATATTAATAATGACAGTAATGATTATAATGATAATAATAATAATAATGATAATAATTTTGAAATTAATAATCATAAAAATAATAGTGGAATTAATCATTACAATAATAATCATGACAATACTAAGAATAATACAAATTTAAATTGATAATGACAATACTCATAATTAGAAAAAAATAACAATAATTATGAGAATAACAATGATAAAAACAATGACAATGGAAATAATAATATTAATAGTAATAATGATACAATTTGAATTACTAATTGAAAAAATTGCTATATGTATGTATATGTATGTATGTACAGTTAACAGCTGAATTATTTGTTCACATACGAATTACCAACCCGAAAGTATTGCATCTCTATGTGAAAAATCGGTTTTCCCAATATCTTTTATAATATTTTAGTAGGTGACATATTGAAGCTTATATCTTAAGATGTCCAACAAAGGTCCACATTCAACCAGTCCATCTTTGATTCTACAGTTACGAAAAGTGCACAAACAAAATGAAATTAACGAGGGGTATGAATAATTCACTTGCTAACTATATGTACTATAACATATGGCGTTGTGCTAACATCATCCCCATGTCATTAATGTATTTTTTGCAATTTTTCTGCTTGTTTTAGGTGCTCTTTCATCACCGGTGTTTCAAACATCGCATGTTCTACTACACGAATACTTTAATCATAGGTATGCCGCCGCCAACGCCCTAGCCTCTACCGGAGCACAGGCTGGAGGCATCGTTCTCCCTATTGTGACGTCATACGTACTAATTGCATATGGCGTAGAGGGCGCTCTGCTCTGCCTTGGCGTCATATTCCTCATCTTTGTTGTGATTGCATCATTGCTGAGACCGATTAAGGTGCGTGTAACCGGGGTTGAAGAAGACGCCATAGCAGTAGATACGTCGTGTGCGGTCGATAATCATCACTCTTGCAATATAAACATTCAAACGCCAGACGAGACAGCTAGCTCGAAACATAAGGGATTGATTAAAGGGTACCTTCTGCGAACCGGAAGCTGGCTTGCAGATGTGACATACTTTCAGACGTTGAGAGCTGAGAAAGTATATTGTACGTTAATTCTCCCCTCCGTATTCTTACATCAAATTGCCTATATCGGATGGGCACTCTTCATGGTCCCTTATGTCCATTCATTCGGGATGTCTCCCTCTCGTGAAGCATACCTGCCAGTCATCGGAGCTATTGGTGGTCTCTTTGGGCGATTGACCGCTGGCGGCGTCCTCTACCTCCGCCCCAAATGGGGAAAACAGACTCTGGTATCCGGTACCATCATCTCCTCGGTTGGGCTACTAATATTCGGACTGCTCCACAGTCACTTGTCACAGTTTATCTCTACTTTCTTCGCTGGTTTTGGTCTCTTTGCGACCTTCACGTCTTTCTACGCTATCCTTCATGACTCGGTTGCGAAAGAGAACTTCTCTGGGATCATCGCATTCACGTCGTTTATTAGGGGGTTCGGTGTGGCTACCGGAGGCTATGTAACAGGTCAGTATTATTCATGATTGTATAGCTCGAAGAAGAAAAAAAACGAAACAATGAAAAATCAACCAACACAAAAAGAGACAACAAAGTAAAAAAATAAAAAATAAACAACCAAAAACGATAAAAAAAGTAAAAAACAAAATGAACATACAAAATGAAAAGAAAAGTAAAAGAAAGAATAACAAAAATATAAGAAACACAAAAAAGAAAGAGCATCAATAGAATTTGAATATCTGTTCGTTTCAATAAATTTATACTTACAATCCTTTATTTGGACTAAATGTACACCCCTTTCTCTCTCTCTCTCTCTCTCTCTCTCTCTTTCTCGCTCTTTCTCACACTCTCCCTCTCTCCATCATATTATATCAAATTTGTGGTATAAATTTACTTTTTTAACGCTATGAAATTATACTTTCTTTTGTAATCTACACATCAGTTCTGCATTAAAATATTAATCAAGTTTACACTGATAAATTGATTTCCATAATAAATGTTTATCACAAATTAACTTACTCTAATTTGAAATAAGATAACCTGCAAACCAACTGGATTAATTAAGTGAATGGATAGTTGTTAAATGACACAATATTTGCATAGTAAAACTTAGTACATTTTTAACTTATTTGCATGATATGTAAAAATGCACAGGGCCGGGAATCAGATACTCGTACTAATGAAAAACGCCATGTTTCGTTACATAAAAGAGAAGACAAAAGGATGAAGTGAGGGAGCAATAATAATGATAATAAGAAGAAGAAGAAGAAGAAAAAGGGGAAGTAGGAGCATGCAGGAGGAAGAAGAACAAAGAAGAAAAATGAAGACGAAGAGGAAGAAGGAGAGGAAGGAGGAGGAGGAAAACAAGAAAAAATACGATGAAGAAGAAGAAGACGAAGGAGAAAGAACATTATTATAACATTTATGATCATTTTGATTGTCTTTCTCTACAGGACTCATCTTCGAGATAACGGGTTCATTTGCTGTCGCTTTCCGGGTCCTGGCCTGTATGGATGCCGCCATCTTGATCTTGATTTTCTCCTTCGCCCTCATCAAAAAGATCAACTAGTCGAGAGTGATAGCTCAGTTGGTAGAGCAGTGGTCTCGTTTTCTGGCGATCCGGGTTCAAAACCATTCGAAACCATTCGAAACGATTGAAAAATATCTTACCTGCATATGTCTTATTTAATATTTACAATACGTTTATTTTATCCACCTTTTTTTACTGCAATGCTGTTTGGGGAAATACTTCTTGTTCTCACTTACAAGAATTAACTATATTACAGAGAAAAGCAATACGTATATGCACTAATCCAAGTTATATATCATCCCCACTATTTATGAAACTATGTACACTTAAGTTATCATATATAAACAAACTACAAATATGTTCCCTTATGCAAAGATTCAAGTTATATATCATCCCCACTATTTAAGAAATTATTTACACTTAAGTTATTATATATAAACAAACTACACATAATATGTTTCCTTTATGCAAATATTCAATACTCACACTTTGCCTTTATATTTAATGAATATGTTTATTTTAAAACGCGGCTATACTAGTGTGAACAGGATGAATTAGACCCCCCAGCAAGGTCACTGACAGGTGGCTATCTCATCAACTCAGCTCTCAATTAACATAAGAAAAGAGGATCATGGGGAACCAACAGGCACCGATTAGGCATTGTTTTTTTTTATATAGAGGGAGCAATAAGCTACAAGTAGTACAGTGGGCCCTCAAATTCTCAGATTCATAGTTATCCTACAAGAAATGCAAATAAATAAAATATAATAATGATTATTCAGGATACTCACTGAGACATTAGGGTCCGCTTCTTTGGAATAATGTAAAATGTAACCAATTCAATATTTCATTTAATAATACATTCAGGAGGCAATATAACAAAACATTTATTTTGTTAATATTAATGACTTTCAATTTGTTAAATATCTTTTATGTTCAATGTATAATTCTAATAATAATCATGTAAAGACAAAACAATACATAAACTAGGTGTACACACCCTAACAAGCCACAAACCTGGTTTTCATTGTGTTCACCATTTTCCAATTATCCACTTATGTTTATCTTGTAGTCCGTTAATACTGAATCATGTATTATACGGTATATTTTGCTCCTTTCTTTACTTTGTTTCTCATTGAATGCTATAATTGTGTTTTTTAAATAAATATTCTTAATCATTTGATTCAGTTGTCATAGTTTTATGATGTTTTTATTGTCCATAAAACTGGGTTTTTTTACACATTGTTTTAAATGATGGTGGAATTTGGAAATAAATGATTTAAATTGAATTGGATGCACTAGTGCCCTTTGGTAATGCACTTATCCTCATCACCAGGTCCGTCGGAGAGGACCTAAATCAGTCGATCCTCTGTTGCTTACGAACAAGCATTTATGCTTTCTTAGCAGTCATGTAAAATAACCACCACACACATTATAACTGTAGTAATCCGGAAAGTGTGGATTAAAGCCATACTGTATGGTATGGTATATGTTATTTATTCACGGTTAAAAACCGATACAACAATTGTACCCGCATTCAGCAAAAGCTGTTTTTCAGCGAGGCCGTGATTACATAAAATTCGAATAGAATATAAAACAATGAAATAAAAATTACAAACAAATATGCAGGTTGTAATAAATGAACATATTTAGATAAATTTAAGTACAAAATCGAATCATAGTAACAAAGGGAGGTGATTTTTCTTTTAAAACTCTGGATCATACTGTAGTTTTGAATAATGGGTGTATCTGAGTGAGAGTTGTAATGGCATAATGAGAAAGAAGTTCCGGAATTAAGGATTTTTAACCACAAAAGGGGTGCATGAGGTCAGCCTGATATCACGTGTACCAATTAATTAATATTGGATGATTAATAATGAATAGATACATTGTTATAATAGTGATCGCAGGCCCGTACTCAGGGGGGTTGTTTTGGGGGTTAACCCCCCCCCTCAATTTTTGTTTTCGCTGAAGGGGGGGGGGGGTGTGCTGAGTAAAAATAAATTAATGCTCCTTTCCCCCAAAAAAATATTTGTAAACATCCTCCTTGAAAAAAATCCTGCGTACGCCACTGAGTGATCGGGTCTCTGAGTGTGTTCACAAGCGCCTGTGTACATTTGGGCGGACAGGGGGAAGGGGGGGGGGGGGGCAGGCTTTAATGTTGTATGCATTATATTTGATAAACATTTCACGTACACCAGACCCAGTCTTTACTCAGCGTTACTTCCGGATATGGTTGCGCCCGCGCTAGTAGACATCAACCCAGCCTCCTCATCTAAACCGCACGAAGTCTAATTTTCATTTTCGATTGTAAACAGGCAACCCTTGAGAAAGGTCACAGACACTCCAAATGCCAAGTGAGAGCATTGGCACGGTCAACTTACGCTACGAGCTGATATGTCCCCAAACTAGTAATTGGAATGGGTTCGGTCGTATAGGGAGAGAGGTAGAACTATAGTTAATAACGGGTTTAAACTGACTTCGGACTGGCTTGGACTTCTTAGAAATGGCAGATTTACCCGACCTGGGGCCCGTTTCATAACAATTGTTATCTATAACAAATGCTAAATTTCTATGACAAATTTGCTCTTAGCCAATCAGATGCCATGATTTCAGTAGCTTATAACAGTAGCTTGTAACATGTAATTGATATTAAGTTTTATGAAACAGGGCCCTGAACCTGATATGAACTGATTGTGGACGGGGCACAGACGAGATGGACGTATTGAGGACTATTTATGAACTAACTAGGATCGTATTATAGACATTATTAACACATTCTACCCCGACCACAACCCGTTTTACGATTTTCTAGGACGGTTCCAGAACGTAGTGAGAAGTAGTCTGGTGTGATGGGGGCCTAACAGTAAATTCTCCCAACCATTGTGAATTTTCACAACCGTTTTCCAATGGAAAAATGACATAAAACAGGCTATTAAAAATCTTTCAACACTTAAATTTCCTGAATGGTATAGACCCCCTATATAAACAATTCATTGCTTTGTGACGATTTACATCCACCTAAAATGTAATTAAATTGTAATAATATAGTTGAGCGAATTAAGGAATCGATCAGATCAGTTTTTCACAGTTTGTATCATTAATACTAGTCGTTTTAACTCAAACTTTCAGATTATCTTTAAATGTACATCTAGCATTAAAGTCACTACCTTAGCACCACTATCTCTCATATGAACAATTTGACCACGTCCCTTTAAAGGGACATGTGTAGTAATGACAAAGACAACGTGCTATAGTATTTGAACGAATTTGGGTCCATGCATGGGTTTTGGGGACTCGTAGCCAACTCTCAATGTGTCAGATCGTCTTTGTCTATTGATTCCTGATTATCCACGGGGTAGTTGTCGTCAGGGGGGGGGGGGGTAATTGTTGTCGGGGGGTATTGTCCTCGAGGGATAATTGTCCTCGGGGGGGGGGGGGGGGTGGGGGGATTGTCCTAGGGGGTAGTTGTCCGCGGAGGATATTTTTCCAGGGTTCTTTTTGTCCTCGTGGGGGAGGGGGAGGGTAGTTTTCCGACGGTAATTTTCGAGGGGTGATTGCCCAGGTCCAAAATACAGCTTCACCACCATGCTTTACAGTTGAGTGTGATGGTCTGAAAAGTGTAATAGTCTATTAAAATAAAACTTGAGCCAGATGGACTTTGACTTATATAGGCGTATGTAAACAGAGTATTAATGCCCTTCTTACTCTCGTTACGGTCACGGAATCCACTTAGGGAAACCAGTCTCGATTTGACACATAAACACACATAATAAAGCATTGAAAAGAGCTCTTCCAGTCTCTTGCTGTATTATTTCAGCTAAGTAGAGCCTTTGTAGCATGCCATCAGCCTTGTCTCACTGTGCAGACACTGTTACGCAAAGCAGCTGGCAAGGCTTTGTGTCTGCAAACTATCAGGACATCTGCTTGGTACAAGTAGGCCTGCGGCAAAGACAGTATGATATGTTTGCGAGATCACGTTTGGAGACTTATCCCCATATTTTCACAAAGTAGGCAAAGTCCAAATAAGAGCTGGGTGTTATTTCCTGTTAATTTGAACTCTCATGATCTCTCTTTCCTCATCCAGGAGCAGAGGTCACATTAGATGATCTAGGGATCAACAAAGTCTACAAAACTCCCAGGGAACTATTAGCGAGCTATACATTATATTTAAAGATAGAGAGAGAGAGAGAGCAAGGGAGAGAGAAAGGGTAATGAAATATTGTCTCTGACATATTCTACGTAGTCAAAACAAAATATTAATATTGGTCATAATTTAAATTGAGTTTTATGGTAATTCAGTTTATGTTGCATCATAAAAAAACACATTATGAATCATAAATACTGAATAAATAAAAGGCGAGGATCTTTAAAAAGCAACTTGGGCTTGTACATGAGGTACCTGCCACGGTAAATACACTATTAAATTAGATAGCGAACTTATTATGTAAATAAATGTTCATTAAGGCGAAGACAGAAAAAGAGGGCCCATCAATTATCAGCAGGTAAATCAATAATGCATGTTTATGCATACACCCACAATCAAACACACACACACACACACCCACACACACACGCGCGCACACACACAAACACCCACACACACACTCACCCACACACACAAGAGCAATACAACAAAGGGAGAGTTCAGAATGAGATTGAGAAAAAAGGGAAGTGATGAGAATGAGAAAGAGAAGAAAGGAAAGACGTGAGAATGAGAAAAGTACTGGTAGATACTTAAATTGAGATACTTAAACATTAAGTTGTTCAAGTTCAAACAATGGGAGAATTTTTTATTTAACACATAGCGTTAGACGGAGACTACGAAGTCTCTTTTTTTATCAGTCGTATTGCACGTTATTTGTAAATTATATAGTTTATCAATATAGATTGGACGGTATAAAATATCTAAGTTTGAATAAAACACCTATACTTCTTGGAAGCGTAGAAGATATGTCAGCAATGTGATACTTCCAGTCAAATGACTCATGAATAAGAATGCCTAGTAAAATGAATAACTCAGTTTTCTCAATAACAGCACTTTCAATTCTTATCGGGTCAGTGTCTGATGTGATTTTGTCTTTTAGAATGGAGTAATTCATACTTTGTTTTCTGAAAATGCAATAATAGCTTGTTATATCTGGACCAGTCGTTTAACATTTGTAATTAGGTGATCTGCCGCATAGCATAACAGAGCACCTATTGATTTCGTAAGAATCTAACTTTGTAGGTGATCTGCCGCGTAGCTTAGCAGAACAAATACTGATTTTGTCGGAATCTATCTATTTTCCTCCTCTTTTCTGTATGGATTTTGCTCGCTTCATATCTCATGAATGACATGGTTAATGATAAAGTCAATTACATTTTCACGACAGGTGCCATATGCATGATTATTTTCCCCATTTTGTTTTGAATTTTGTTAGCCGCTTAAAGGGGGGGGGGGGTAGGGGGCACGTAGCGGCTGTGCCCCCGCCAGTCCCAAAAAGTAACTTATATTTTGAGGGGAAATGTTTACAGACATACATTGTGAATTTTACTGTCTTAAAAAGGTTTTTTTCTTCCTTTATTGTATCAAATCGTCAGAATAATCACGTATCGATCTGAACTTTCGACCTGATGCACAAATACCAGAAATATTCACATCATGGGAAGAACATAATGCCTAAGTTCTGGGAAAAGTAAGTGTCGATTAAAAATTATATATGCTTATAGCAGGGACAATTGCCAAAACAAAAACTAAACACAAACATAAAAAACGAAGGCAATGCATCCCTGTCTGACATTTGAAGGTAACAAGAAAAGCAAGCATCATAACTGCAAAACTAGTAATGGATCCAAATCAGTGGTCATAAAAAATACAAAATAATTATGTTACATATTCAAGTTTTACATTTAGGGCCTACTACTATAATGAGGATTCATTGCCCCTTAAAGATACTATGTCCCTTTTGCAGCCAACCTCAAATTCTGTAGAACTTTGCAGGAATTATGAATATGTCATGTATGTGCTATCTGTGAAATTTAAATGTTAGTAGTGTCCTAATATTCATATTATGCAAGGAAATCCGTTTACTTGCTAGACTTCACTGTCAGACACTATTTAGTGACTGACTGGCTTTTTTTCTTCTTTGGTAATAACATACATACAATGAGCTGTAAAGGGTCCATAGCAATTGTCTACATCAATAACCCACTTCTTGTAAATGGCCAAAATTAAACTGATTGAATCTTTGCGCAGCATAAAACGTACGACCATTCGGTACAATGGTCTGAAAATTAAGACTATTACTTATTGGCTCTATAGCTCCTAAGTCCATTCGACAACTAATAGTCGTTATTTTCCCACTTAAAGACATTTTCAAGCCCCCCTTTTTTTAGGGAAGTTCTAAATTATTATTATCTTTCAAATGCCGTTGGAATTTAACCTTTTCATTTTTTGGGCCTGCAAATGGGACATAGTACCTTTAACGGAGTTGCAAGGATGTATGGCCCCCTTTTTTTGCAGAAAGTACCCCTTTTTTATTGGTGCATCCCATCCATCCACAGCCCCTGCAGTGCAACATTGAAACCCGTCACGAATACGTATCTCTGTAATGTTATTCCATGCGAGCAAGGCATGGTTACATTCATTTGATTTTCTGAACTTGTTCGCGTTCTACTAGACTTGCTGACGCTCTGTGTTATTACTTCCTCGTATGCGCATGCAGCCTGTCTCAGGGAGTGGCATTTTAGAATTTTCATACTTTCTAAACTCGAGCAAGTTACATCGCATTTGGCGAGCGAGGAGATTTCAAAAGAAGCAAAATCGGACACTTCAGAATTTGGCTGGAATCGTGATTCGAAAGTTTGTTGTTGATAAGTTTTCTTCATTCTCACAGTTTACACCACTTTGAGCCGTTTATAGAACGTCTTACTCGTTGAGCAGGGTTTAAGTTCACGGAATATTAATACGGACCACAACCTTATCTAGTTCTTTATAGTTCATGTATTATTCTCTTATCATTACGTCGAAATAACTCATCATGCACCTAAACTAAAGGCGTTAAATGACGTAATTGACCTGGACTTAATGGCCTACTGATTGATTTTACACAAAACGTGAGTAGTTCATACTGTTTCATATTTTTGAGGACAAAATAATCATATGTACTCAGGAGTCATAGCATAATAATTATTGACGTGTAGTAGCAACAGAAGTAGTAATAGCTATATGTACATGTACAAGAGAAGGATCGACTACATAGACGTTTTTCTTCTTCTTCTTTTCTGCTGAATTCGTTATCTGAGCGCGCTTGCAAACACTCTATCAAAAGTAAAATATAAAAAAGAAACCAGCATCTAGTCTATTAATATTATTATTAGGCTATGTAAATCCGATTCCTAGTTGCTAAGATGGCCGCCGAACATATACGTGATTTTAGGCAGGGCTCCCTGTTAATGTATGTTCCTGTGGAAGTACTTCTAACCCCTCATATTTAATATTTCTTCTCTCCAGCAAAGTATTTGGGGTAAAAATAATAAAGAAGGAAATGAAAGCTCATTGAATAAAATAATTGAAAATTAAATAGATCTATAGAGTTTATACTAAAATGGAATAAAAATAATTTGTTTTTTGTTATTATGATATAATTATGTTGTTGGGTAGTTTCTAGGTTAAAAAAAAGTAGCTAAAACATATTAACAAAACCGCAATTGAGTATTTTTATATGCATAATGTCTATCAAAAGATTAGAGCGCTTTGTTATTGTCATTTAATTGTTGCTTGTGTGTTGTGTGTGGGCTTGTACATGTGGCTTTAGGAGGCGGTTGTGTTTTAATGAATATGGGAAAATCAAAGCATAACAAATCAGAACAAAGTTCCGAAAAGTCTTTTCCAAGTCGAATCGCTATGTATGTACATTTGTCATATATGTATGTTTGTTGTTATGCCTCCGCCACACGTAGCGAATACCACAGGCGTTGTCCGTCTGTAATTTATTAGGGCGCTTTAGCAAAGCGACGGAAGGCAAAGACGACGGGAGAAATCACTCAACCGAGATCGTCCTGTACTATACTCCCGTCTTCATTTGGAACTTGTATATAGAATACTTTTGCAAACACGACGGAAGGCAAAGACGAGGTGTTCGAGCCCCCAAGCCCAGCCGTTCTTCAGGCCCTGACATGAAGGCCTCTACATAAGCATATTTTTCAACCGACTTTAAACTTGGGAATTTCTAATTTTCCTACAAACGCATACAAAGGTATGACTTACACAAAAGATGAAAAAAATACCGGAAAATCTTATCATATCAGCAACCTTTTGTAAATCACTGGTATCGAATAAGAAATACCCCCCCCCCCCATCAGTACGCCAGCGCTCAGGGGCTCATGTCTTCTCACCCCTATAACAAAGAACACACACGCTTTCCCATCCTGTCACAATATTTACACGATACGAGCGTATCGCTATAATAAAAACCTTCATTGATAAATTTAGATGGCATGCGGAATGGTTAGGAAATTTAATTCCTGTTAACTTCCCTTTACTTTAAATGGAATTTTATATAATTTAATTCGGGTTTTTATTATTGTTATGTTCTCTTGTTTTTTGTTTTTTTGTTTTTTTTTGGAGGGAGGGGGGGGCGTTTTGCCCCCCCCCCACTTTTTTGGTTGGGGGGTGCAAGTACCCCCTCCCCACCCCATTTCCGGCATCTATGATATCCAAGCAACCCTCCAACAACCAGCTAAGCTGGGATTGGGTGGTGGCTGTTTATTGTATGGTAGGGTTCTTCTCCTAAGTTCTGGCCGTACTGCTATCTTGCGCACAACATACAGCTTATTCAGCTGGCGAGTCGTCGGCAACGCGCTGCATTAAAATTGGTGACATTTTACCACTTGTCAAACTACTTATGTAGGAAACTCGGATAAATTAAGTTCACATACCTAGTTTTCTATCATTTTCCGGTTAAAATAACGACACTCAAGACCAAAATCAACTCCACCAAAAAAAAATTAAAAAAAATAAAATAAGAATACAAATAAAGCTTGGGAACCGCGGGTTTTTCAAGCAATCTACTGCACACTGCACCATTTGACACTGATGGGAATGACCACTCGTGACATTTGTATAAACTACAAGCATGTTTGTTTACTTTAAATAAGTTACCTGTTCAATACTCTTTAAAATGGTTGTTTATACATAAAATGAACTTTGATATTTTGGTTAAGTTTTGAATACTACGCGCTTTCTTTCAAATGTATTTTAGATCTACATCTAATATAAAAAATATCAACAACAAAACACACAAAGGACGGGAACAAATACAGTGCTTACGAGACGAGAAACTATGAATAATTGTATTACTTGGCTATTGTGTGGAAGAATACGAAAAGCAGAAATGTCCTCTGAAAAGAATAGCACTTCATACGGTTCACGCATAATGGTTACTTGTGTAGTGTAGTCAGGTAATAATAAAATATTGATATTGACACTCATTTTAATTACTTTTCGAGACATTAAATATTTCTATTTATTTCGCTTTTGGCGTACAAAATAACTGGTAAACGATGACAATAAATCTTTCTCTCGCTCCTTCCTTCAACCATCAAATCTGTCATTCTATTTTCTCTGTCTGTCTCCAAAACCCTCTCTCTCTCTCTCTCTCACCTAATATTTCAATTCCCTCTTAGTAACCCTCGTTCTCCCTCTCTTTATCACTCACATTCACTCAAACACTTCAATAACTTAATCACTCCCTCGCTCTCACCCACCAAAAAATTTTTTTTTTTTTTACTCTCCCATTCGCTCATTCACAGGGGCGGCAATCCCGGGGGGGGGGGGGGGACACGTCCCCCCCCCCACTCAATTTTGTTTAGGGGGGATCGTCCGTCCTCCCTCAAAATTTGAAAAAGTGCACCAAAAAAATGTATAGCAAATGCTGACTAAAGACTGCAACACACTTTTAGGCTCTGGAGGGCCCAAGAGTGCAGCGTTTAGACAAATAAACATGCAAGAATCTTCTCACTCGGTAGCTACGCTCCCTCGCATAATGTCCTTCAAAATGTACAAGTAAATACCAAAAAAGAATAAGTGTAAAAAAGGTATATTGCTTGTTTTTATACTATAGTTTTGCTAAGGAATGTAATTGTATAATGCAACAAAACTTCAAAATCATGTGAGGGGGCAGTCTCTTGAGTCACCTTCACCCCTCTCATTCACTTTGCTCCCTCGCACTTGCGTACAGATGGGGGGGGGGGGCTTTGGGGGCAGTTCCCCCCCCCCAAAAAAAGATATTAAAACGTGGTTTATTTCTCATTCGATACCAGTGATTTACAAATGTTGTTGAAATGGCTGAGCTTCCCTGGGCTTCCGGGGCTCTGCCCCCTTGACCTCACCAAGGGCCATAAGGCGGCCCCTGGATACTCACCTGGTCGTAATGTAATGCCTAAAGCCCCTGAGCTTCTGGGGCCTCCGCCCCCTGAACCCCACTCCAATAAGTGACCTGCATGCCAGTGTCACAAATAAGGTATCGAAATTTGCTCATCTGACCGTAATTAAATGCCTAAAACCCCTAACGTTCCAGGGAGCTCCGCCCCCAGGGTGATCATCTGACCTTGATGAACGCCTAAAACCCCTGCACTTCATGAGGCTCCGCCCCTTGACACCGCCGGGCTTGGCCCCTGGACCCCACGCCAATTTACGCTCCACTTTGCTTTGCTTTGCTCTACCTGATCGTTAATACTTTAGCCCACCCCCTCCCCCCCCCCCCCCCATTTTGAAAAACGTTCCCAGGGCCTGCTTAGCATGTAGGAGTGGTGGTGATGCGGATTTTTTTTTCTGCCCCCCCCCCCAAAAAAAAAGGTTTTGCTCTTTACGCCAGTGCTCCCTCGTCCCTCACATTTCGTCCCCCCCCCCGGTCATGAAAAGGAATCGCCGCCCCTGCTCATTCACTTTCTATCTCTCTCTTTCAATTTGTCTTTTCTATATTCATACTTATACTAATTCAACAAACACACTCTGGTTTCGGATGCAGCGGAAATGATCTACGGAAATGGCATTCATGGCAGCGTTTTGCCCATGTGTTCTGCCCAGAAACAATATTAATGCATTCCTCACAAAGACATTGACACGAACACAAGCCTGCACCCTTCTTGTGTGTGTGTGTGCGTGTGTGTGTGTGTGTGTGTGTGTGAGTAGGGGTAATTGTCTTTATATGCTAGTAAATAAGACACTGACACTTGCCCTCCTTTTAAGGTGAAAAGAAAGAAAAGATACAAATTAATTTATTTCATGAAAATACAACTGTGAAACTATAAAACCCATCACGAATACACATCTCCATAATAGTAGAATATAATGGTTGGTGGTGGTTGTTATTTTACCTGACTGCTAAGAAAGCATAAATGCTTGTAAGTAAGCAACCAGACGGCCGATGGATTTAGGTCCTCTCCGAGAGACCTGGTAATGAAGATTAATGCCTTATCAGGGGCACTAGCACATCGCCTTAGTTTCGAACCCGGGTCACCGGATTACGAGACCACTGCTCTACCGACTGAGCTATCGCGCCTTCGCGACTAGCCAATACGTAATTATTCTTTGCAGGGAATCTGGGTCATTGCATGACATCCATGCTTAATCTCTTGAGAAATACTAAGAAAGATGTAGTTAGATTGTACGCACATTTTTTATCTAAAAGTGTCACTTTTGTGCTTTTGATAGAACGTAACAAAATAGAGATGTGTATTATCTGTTTAAAGACCTTTCAGTTGAAAAGACGTTTATCAAAAGTTTGAAATAATAAACGCAGTGATACAGTTGTATTTCAGCTTCAGTATCGGCTTTTGATAGAACGTAACAAAATCGAGCTTCAGTATCGGCTTCAGTATCGGCATTTGATAGAACGTAACAAAATCGAGCTTCGGTATCGGCTTCAGTATCGGCTTTTGATAGAACGTAACAAAATCGAGATGTGTATTATCTGTTAAAGACCTTTCAGTTGAAAAGACGTTTATCAAAAGTTTGAAATAATCAACACAGTGATACAGTTGTATTTCGGCTTCTGTACATACAGACTACATGTCTGTAAGGATCCCTTTTCCTGTTTCCCTTGGGTAGTCTTGATATACAGGTTTCACTGTAAATGTATCAAAAGGGGGTGCCACGAAATCCGTGATTAGCCTCCCTTTCGAAAATGCTCATTTACGCAAATGTCATGCATTTTGATGGAATTACATTGGCAGTCTAATTTGAACTCATATAAATGCACTATTATTCTTATTTGGGCATATAATTTAAACTCTTTACTTCATTGACACAATGCAATATTTGTTATGTTTTATTGGGTAAAGTAAAATGACACCATTATCATCAATTATGGGTAAGACTTTCCATTCTATATTTTTTGTTAGGCAATGCTGTTTTACAAAATAACTGTTAAACAATGAAAATGAATCTTTCTCTCACTCCTTCCTTCAACCATCAAATCTGTCATTCTATTTTCTCTGTCTGTCTCCCGAACTTTCTCTTTCTCTCTCTCTTTCACCTAATATTTCAATTTCCCTCTTAGTAACCCTCGTTCTCCCTCTCTTTATCACTCACATTCACTCAAACACTATATAACTTAATCACCCTCTCGCTCTCACCCACTAACAAATTTGTATTTTTGTTTTAATCTCCCACTCGCTCACTCACTTTCTAACTCTCTCTCTTTTTCAATTGTTTTTTTGTTTAATATTCATACCTACTAATTCAACAAACACCCTGGTTTCGGATACAGCGGAAATGATCTACGGAAATGGCAGCGTTTTGCAGCGTTTTGCCCATGTGTTCTGCCCAGAAAGAATATTAGTGCATTCCTCACATACACACTGACACGAACACACGCCCGCACCCTTCTTGTTTTGTATGTGCGTGTGTGTTTTTGTGTGTGTGTGTGTGAGTGGGGGCACTTGTGTGTTCACCTGCGCGTAGATAAGACTCTGGCACTTGCCCTGCTTTAAAGTTGAAAAGAAAAAAAGATACATTAATTATTTTATTTCAAGAAAATACACCTGTAAAACTTAAAAAAAAACATCACTAATACACGTCTCTGTAATAGTAGACTAGCCTTTTCTTGCAGGGAATCTGGGTCATTGCGTGACATCCATGCTTGAGACATCCATCTCTTGAGAAAAACTTAGAAATACGATGTAGTTGGTTCTACGCATATTATTTGACTAAAAGTGTCACTTTTGTGCTTTTTATAGAACGTAAGAAAATCGAGATGTGTATTATCTGTTAAAGACCTTTCAGTTGAAATGACGTTTATCAAAAGTTTGAAATAATAAACACAGTGATTCAGTTGTATTTCGGCTTCTGTACATAAAGACTACATGTCTGTTAAGATCCATTTTCCTGTTTCCCTTGGGTAGTCTTTAAATACAGGTTTTTACTGTAAATGTATCAAAAAGTGGCCGGGTGCCACGAAATCCGTGATTAGCCTCCCTTTCGAAAATGCTCATTTACGCAAATGTCATCCATTTTGATGGAATTACATTGGCAGTCTAATTGCAACTCATATAAATGCACTATTATTCCTATTTGGGCATATAATTTAAACTTTTTACTTCATTGACACGATGCAATATTTGTTATGTTTTATTGGGTAGAGTAAAATGACACCATTATCATCAATTATGGGTAAGACTTTCCATTCTATATTTTTTGTTAGGCAATGCTATTTTACAAAATAACTGGTAAACAATGACAATGAATGTTTCCCTCAATCCTTCCTTCAACCATCAAATCTGTCATTCTATTTTCTCTGTCTGTCTCCCGAACCTTCTCTCTCTCTCTCTCTGTCTTTCACCTAATATTTCAGTTTCCCTCTTAGTAACTCTCGTTCTCCCTCTCTTTATCACCCACATTCACTTAAACACTATATAACTTACTCACCCTTTCGCTCTCACCCACTAACACATTTATATTTTTGGTTATGATTTCCCACTCGCTCATTCACTTTCTATCTCTCTCTCTTTTTCAATTGTTTTTTTGTTAAATATTCATACCTACTAATTCAAGAAACTCACCCTGGTTTTTGATACAGTGGAAATGATCTACGGAAATGGCAGTCATGGCAGGCTTTTGCCCATGTGTTCTGGCCAGAAAAAATATTAATGCATTCTTCACATACACATTGACACGAACACACGCCCGCACCCTTCTTTTTCGTATGTGCGTATGTGTGTGTGTGTGAGTGGGGTTCACTTGTGTTTACCTGCGCGTAGATATAAGACTCTGGCACTTGCCCTGCTTTAAAGTTGAAAAGAAAGAAAAGATACATTAATTAATTTCTTTCAATAAAATACAACTGTAAATCTATAAAAACCCATCACTAATACACGTCTCTATAATAGTAGACTAGCCTAAAGGTAATTTTTCTTGCAGGGAATCTGGGTCATTGCGTGACATCCATGCTTGAGACATCCATCTCTTGAGAAATACTTAGAAATACAATGTAGTTGGTTCTACGCACATTATTTGACTAAAAGTGTCACTTTTGTGCTTTTGATAGAACTTAAGAAAATCGCGATGTGTATTATCTGTTATAGACCTTTCAGTTGAAATGACGTTTATCAAAAGTTTGAAATAATAAACACAGTGATACAGTTGTATTTCGGCTTCTGTACATAAAGACTACATGTCTGTAAAGATCCATTTTCCTGTTTCTCTTGCTTGGGTAGTCTTTAAATACAGGTTTCACTGTAAATGTATCAAAAAGTGGTGCCACGAAATCCGTGATTAGTCTCCCTTTCGAAAATGCTCATTTACGCAAATGTCATGCATTTTTATGGAATTACATTGGCAGTCTAATTTCAACTCGTATAAATGCACTATTATTCTTATTTGGGAATTTAATTTAAACTCTTTACTTCATTGACACAATGCAATATTTGTTTCGTTTTATTGGGTAGGGTAAAATGACACCATTAACATCAATTATGGGTAAGACTTTCTATTCTATATTTGTTTGTTAGGCAATGTTGTTTTACAAATGTTCTACTTTTGCAACCGCACTCATGTATAATGCAGCAACGGCATCCCATAAACATAGACAATGTGGATAGGGCTTAAGGTATGCTGTATCATTTACATGTACATGACAAAAAGAAGCAACTCTGATAAATGAGTCCATTAAAAATAAAGATTTTCTTTTAAAAATCTTAACTCATTGAAATGCTTATTATGAAAACGTACATAGAGAGTAATATTTTGGGGCTGCTACTAAGAATTTGTGCCGCCTCAGCTTGATGCAAATTATTTGACATAATTTTGTCAGAGTATTTTCGAATGTTATCTATTCTATCTATTTATCCATTTAGTAAGACAGCAACTCAAATAGAATGCTAGTATTCCTTTAGTATTCATGTTTTTTTTCCTGAAGGTCTATATTTTGACTGTGAGAAGCAGCTGCAATAGAACATTAAATATTTTACAATCCGACACTTTGACCTATCATAAATACCACATAAACTATATAATAACACAATTCAAAGACTCATGTACATTGTATACACAGAGCACACATGGCCAAGAAACAAAATATCCAGCCTTCATATTCAAAATATTATTCATGACACCGTCCGTCTTTTTTTTATCTAGCCCACCCTATTCACCGAATATTGTTTAATCAATTTGATTCGTTTCGAATTGAAAGGTCACCCAAAAGCAACAATGATATTGAATTAAAACACGTAATTTGTTTTCACATTTACTCATTCATTCAGCATTATACATTTTCCATTAAAACAATTTACATAAAATGTTAATATAATCAAACAACAGATTTCAAAAAAGCTATACGAAAACAGAACTGGGTCTACATGATTGATAATATCACCAATACAAAAATTGTTCCTGATTACCCAGGAAAAAAGAGAGAAAGGGAAATGCTATACAAGAAAAGATTTTTTTTTTTTTTTAAGAATCTTTTTTTACATCAGGAGAAATATTAGCAATAAAAAGCTTACAGTTCCTTCTCGTCTGTGATCGACATCCTTCCTCGTGACAGATATCTTTTCAGATAAGACGAACAACCTAAGAATTCACTTTAGTTTCAATTCTGATGCTTTGTACATCCTTGCTCATTTCCGGGGTCAACAGGCGAAGGAAGTGAGGGCAAGAGGGCAATTCGTCCGACAGGTTTCCGACCAGGAAATAGCCTGGTAGTAAGCAGGTCACGAATCACCAGGGGCGTACGCAGGATTTTTTCAAGGGGGGCGGTTTTAAAATCGGGCCCAAAATATTTTGCTCCCGAAAATTTGAAAATCGCGCCGGCCGAAAAGTCGCTCAGTGGGGAGGGGGGGGGGGGGGGTGTTACACCCACAAATGTAATAACTCCCACAAATGTAATAACGCCCACAAATGTAATAACACTTTACCCACAAATGTAACAACACCCACAAATGTAATAACACTTTACCCACAAATGTAATAATTTCACCCACAAATGTAATAACCACTTTACCCACAAATGTAATAAATTTGAAGTGATATTTTGAATCACCCACAAATGTAATAATGACTTTACCCACAAATGTAATAAATTTGAAGTGATATTTTGAATCACCCACAAATGTAATAATGAGTTTACCCACAAATGTAATAAATTTGAAGTGATATTTTGTCGAATTTGTTCAAAACTAAAACCCTGTAATAAAGCATGGGTATAGCTAACTACCACCTAGATAACTACCCCCGGGGGTTATTACATTTGTGGGTGAAATTATTACATTTGTGGGTAAAGTGTTATTACATTTGTGGGCGTTATTACATTTGTGGGAGTTATTACATTTGTGGGTGTAACAGGGGGGGGGGGGGGGGGGGTAAGCGGACACTTATTTTTTTGAAGGGGGGTCTCGAAATTTGAAAAATTGACATTTTTCTTCGTTGGGGGGGGGGGGGGTAAGGTCACCTTTTTAAGGTTAGCCGTGGGCATAATTTTTATTTATTTTTTATTTTTTTAATAAAAAAAAAAAAAAAGGGGGGGGGGGGTTTAGGTTCTTATTAGTGGGGTTTACACACATAAAAATACCAAAGGGAGGGGGGGGGGGGTTTAACCCTCCAACCCCCCCCCCCCTGCGTACGCCCCTGCGAATCACTGTAAGCTAATAAACGCATGAAGTGTAGGCATGATATTGGTTAACAGGGTAACTCTTTCTTCCTCTGTTAAAGAGAAGTTCAGTTTTGGGAAGAGGTGATCAATAATTTGTTAGCGTTGTCATTGTATTATACAAGTGTGGAAGAACATCAGAGAAAAAATGTTCCCTGAAAAGCATGGCTCTTCAAATGTCTTAATATTCTAAGTATGGCATGTAAGATCATTAACATCAGGACGGATTTGTATGCCAAATGTAGTCCCATATACATATTTCTGTGTACAGTGCCTGTAATTTTACCAAGACTGGGCAACATTTCTTATCATTTTGATGATTCCAGAACCTTGTAGTACACACCAATACTTATATGCTAGATGATTAACCCTTTCTGGTCGATTCCACAACGTTTATTTCACAATGAAAACGCATGACCAGAACTCAACTTTATCTTTTAGTCATTAGGGGTTGATGTCCCTCCCTCCCTTCTTCCAATGGTAATGCAAACAAGGACCTTCCTCACTGAAGGCCAAGGTTTGGATACGCCGCTGGAGACGTGTTCAGGAATATTTTTGTTATCCATAATAACAATATTCCATCATAACAAACACAAACACACATACACACAAACGGCAACGTGTATTTAAAGTGCTTCAAGGAGAGTCGGATCTTTAAAAGCTGAACATGCTACACACTAAGAAATAGGGGTACATTTGGGGTGCAGATTACGCGTAGTTGGCCGAGGGTACTAATCTGCTCCATATAGGGCGCACTCAGTGCATTCAACGTAAAATGTGAACCCTGAGGGGTGCAAGAATTTGGAGGGTGCAGAATGTGCACCCCACTAGTCTTTATCAAAGCATTATGAAATTATACTGTAGTTTGAAGATTGATCTGTTCTCAAGTCTGTGTATATATTTCAAGAACAACATAACACAACAATAAACAATTATACCCTTTTTATGCATCGTTATTATTATTCCATGAAAAATCATGGACTATAAGTTTTATGAAACAAGTTTAAGTCAGTCGATCTTTTGCAGAGACTTTTAATTCCGTTCAACTGCCGAGTTTAATAAGCGAGTTCGTAGTTAGATTCTGCGCATGCGCGAAAAATCCTCCGTGAACTTTCCGCTGGATCAATTGGGATAAATATTGGTCGGTGCTGTGCTTACACACAACAGTGAATGGGGAATGTTAGCATTTATCACGTTCTAGATACGATTTGTTTACATCATGACATCATTCCTTTTCCACAAATCATCTTGAGCAGGTAACTGGATATATTTTCCTTCTTTTCCTTTTGTTTTGTACGTGGTCAGCAAATGATTTAGTATTTGTCTTCTTTGCAATCGGCAGTTGCCTCCACAGAGGCGAAAGTATGCCGTGTCCCGACTGTTGCCCCATACATTATATTTTGTGTAAGCCGTCTGCTTCGTTAAAAAGGGTCGTGATTCTGACTTTAAAATCTAATAACCGGTGTTAAGAATAACTCATATGAAGGCTCTTCCCTGCTAGTTCAGCCTGTATATCACTTAAAATAATTATGGCCTACATGATCTAAACTTACCTGCTTAGAAGCTACGCATATTTTGTTTGTTATTTTGCCTGATCATGTTGATTGAACTGAAGTGAAGAAAAAGAGTGACTAAATTCAGACTAGATCTAGATCTCTAGTCTATGTAATCGAAACAAAAGACACTGAGACCGATTTGAATTTAAAAAAGGTATACAAACCGTATAACAAGGACTGGACTTCTAGTTATGCCTATCCATTGACTAAAATAAGTAGTTTCACTTCACTTCCTGTTAAAATTCTTTCAATCAATGACAATGAATGCTGCCACTGTGCCAGCTGTAAATTCACCTTCACTGTCCTGGTTGCCCAGTGACATCATAAGCAGTGCTGATGTCCTCTTGACAATGCCAATGGGCTGTTTATTCCATTACAGCTAGCATGTGTTATAGGGAACAAGGCAGATTTATTCGGTAAATTTGTATGATCATTGAGATTTTAACCTTAATTAAGGCAATAATTTAATGTTTTTCCTTTCTTGGGCCCTGGGGGGGGGGGGGGGGGGGGAGGGGGGGGGGGGGGGATTGAGACTATCAGCTGTGATTTTTTTTGTTCAAGAAAGAAGAAATATTTTCCTGCCCAAATAGAAACCATTATAATTTGTGTTAACATGAAATATTTTTCTCTCTTTTTACAATCAGACTATCATCATGGGAAGAATCTGTGCTGTTATTGGGTGCTCGAACAGTACATTCAAGCTTGATAAATGGTATTCACAATTGTGTGACAGACATGGCTTGAAATATGGGGCCTGCGTATGCACACCATCTTTTGTACCATTCCCTTTTCCTTTGCAAAATAAAGATGCAGACGGCCGTCGACGATGGATAAAGGCGATAAATCGAAAACGTCCAAATGGCAAAAACTGGGAACCAACGTATGAAGATAGGGTTTGCTCATATCACTTTCGAGATGGACAACCTAGTGCAGCGTGGCCAGACCCAACAATGAATCTGGGATACAGCTCAGCACACCAGTCTTCACATACATATCCTCGTCTGCCTCCAAGAGAAAGACCTCAGTGCCCAGAAAAGAAGAAATGAACAAGTAAACGGAAGAGAAAGAAAGTCGACTTGACAGGAGATCCTGACTCACATGAAACCTCTACGGCTGAGGAGCACCTAGAATTTAGTGAGACAGCTTCAAGTAAAGAAAAGAGGAAATCAACATGTAAACGATAGAGAAAGGATGTCGACTTGACAGGAGATCCTGACTTTCATGGATCCTCTACTCTTGATGAGCACCAAGAAATTGATGAGACAGCTTCAAGTAATAAGGAGAAAAGATCTGATCATATTGTTGGTGCACATCTCACTGATCACAATTATGGGCTACATTGTGATAAAAGATTCTGTACCTGCCTTGGATGTGTTGCAAAGCAAAAACAAATTGAAGATCTACAACAGAGGAATAGTCATTTACAGGCAAAGCTGAAAGCTACAAAGAAACAGCATGGTAAGAAAGGTGATTTTGATATGACTACTGTTGTCACGAGAACTGATAAAACTGTCAGATTGTACACTGGATTTGAATCCAAAAAGCCACGAGTAATATGTCCTTTCCTTTTATTCGTCTCATGATAGGGACATACTGTTTCTGGTGATTTGTTCAACTATTTGATTGGAGCCCAGGAGCCCTATGTCTATATTAATTAAGAGAAGCAAACATAGGCTGTGCAGGAATACAGTAACTGTGCTAGTCAAATGCACGGGTATGAACTGGTTAGTGTTTATTTCTGTCTTGAGGCTAGCTTAACTTGATACATTTATTAGAATATCATATATTGAATGTACCTCTTTATATCTTGTATCAGGGATGAACATTTATGAAATAAATAAAACATGGACATGTGAAATTGACTAACTACATGTATGTATGTCGGGTTCCAAAGTATTACAAATTTACTGTTTTTCTAGACACATTTACAGGTGTATTTTCTTGGGCTATAGGAATACTTTGTTGTTGTTGAATAATTGAAGTGTGCTATTTACCAAAGTATTGTATGTTTTGTGTGTGCTTATATTTTTATCAAGACAGAAAACAGGATTTTTGTATCCTTATGCAATAATAAAGCAGCTAACTACATATGATATGCAGCTCAAAGAGATATCTTGATCATGAGAAAGTTACATTTCTCATCTTATATTTCTGTTGTAAATAGTGACAGAGAGAGGTTTTCTTCTCCAAGCCGAAATCAGATTTCCGCATGTAGAACACGTGATCGGACTTACAATCGATTGTATCTCTTTCTGCAACGGGGCCCAGAAGTGATTACTGTTCTTTCACTACTATAAGTTCCAATCGATGTGCATTCTAGTATTCTTGTATGTCCTGTAGAGTAGTATTAATTTAGTTTTTGTACAATATATTTGCTGTCCCCAAATTATTTGGTGGAATTGATGGAATAAATGAAGATAACATTTTCAGTATTCATCTTCATTTATAAGAATAAATTGGTGTTGATTCCCTGACTAAAGCTGTTAAAGTTTGTTCTCTTGCCTTTACTTCATGCAAGAAAAGCATACTGTATTCAAAGGTGTAATTGTAGATTTCACCTTTTTTGTACCTCAAATTAGAATGTTGATGTTTGCCAACAGCCCAACATGGTATATTACACGCACATTGTATTACTTCTTTATATTACTTGTTACTTTTGTCTAGATATTGCAGAAGGTAAACCGCATATATATGGCAATAGCATCATATGTGATTATTTTCTCTTAGCCACTATGCATAGTGGAAACTGAAATTGGTCATTCATGTTGTCAATAAAATGTGATTTTGATATGAAAACAAATTGTTTGATATTATGCTTTTATTGGTTATAATGTGATGAAAAGAGTGCATGTGCACCCTGCATTGTGCAATTCTACACCATATAAAGGTTGCAAATATGCACCCCTAAATGTGCTTGCTTGCATCCCAAGGGGTGTATGTATGCACCCTTCAGGGAACAATTGTGGACCCCAAACCCCTGCACCCTATATGGGACAAGTCTGCACCCCAAACTGGGGTGCAAACGAGCACCCTTAGGGGTGCAGACCGCTGCTACAATAGCAGCCACCTATAGGGTGCAAGTCTGCACCCCAAATAGGGGTGCAATTTTGCACCCCAATTGGGGGTGCAAAATTGCACCCTATAGGTGGCTGCTATTGTAGCAGCGGTCTGCACCCCTAAGGGTGCTCGTTTGCACCTCTAAGGGTACTCTTTTTGCACCTCTAAGGGTGCAAGTCTGCACCCCAAATAAGGGTGCAATTTTGCACCCCGATTGGGGGTGCAAAATTGCACCCTATAGGTGGCCGCTATTGTAGCAGCGGTCTGCACCCTATAGGGTGCAAATTTGTACCATTATTTTTTAGTGTGTATGTTTGCGCCTAATACAGCTTGAACAAATATATTTGTGTACCAATGATTGACGAAAATAGTCCAGGAGAGCCAACATTTTTATATTATCGGTCCATGGCCTCTAATTACATGTTAACGTTACAACTATTTATGTATACACTATACAGGATACAGATACTATTTTTCCATATTGGTTATTTAACCTGCTATTATTTGTCAAAGCCTATTGATGAAGGTAATCCGAAAGTTGACATTAAGCGCTTGTAGGCATGCAAATTACCCGTTTCTTACAAACACTGAACAGGATAGTCTCTCAACTTTCCTCCAGGAAAATCAAAATGATAATTAATAATAATAATAATAATCTTTTAAAGTCCACTCCAAATTTGATTAA
Source organism: Strongylocentrotus droebachiensis (assembly GCA_035222895.1). NCBI lineage: Eukaryota > Metazoa > Echinodermata > Echinoidea > Camarodonta > Strongylocentrotidae > Strongylocentrotus > Strongylocentrotus droebachiensis. Next base: position 147,409 of record JAVYIG010000274.1, on the reverse strand, counting down.
GTTCAACCAAAAATGGAAATTCTTTTTGCCAAATTGATCTTGAGCCCGGCAGCGACTGAGCAGCGCCAGATCGACGTTGCTCGATCCCTTATTGTTGAACGCCAAACAAGGTAGCAGCAACCCCTGTCTTTTAACGTCCATAACGCAGCCGGGGTTCGCTCTACTGACTGAGCCAACACACCGGCATTACACCTCTGATAGTACATGTATTTCAAAATACAATAACAACAACTAACATTAGGTGATTGATAATTTCATATCAGGGCAATTACCCCCTGGACAATGCCTCCCCGGAAGATTACCTTTCTGAAATCTACCCAAAAAGGACAATAACCCCCTGGAACATTACCCCTAGGAAAAAGAAATCCCCGCCTGCCCAAGGACAACCAACCCCCGAGAACAATTACCTCTGGAAAATTACCCCCGGAAAACTACCCCCTAGGATAATTATCCCCCGTGGACAAGTACCCCCCCCCCCCACGAGGACAATTATCCCATTTATATGACAAATCACCGCCCCAAGGAAAAAAAAGGACAACCCCACCCGAAGACAAATACAACCCCCAAATCCCCTCCCCCCCCAAGTTGTTTGAAAATATGTATAATCGAAATAGTAATCGTTATCTTGACTAAATCTACACTCTATACCATTCAGAACCAAACGGTAGGCCTACTTTAAGTATGCAGTTATATTCATCACATGGGCACGTGCCATGTATTTTCTATACCCTAGCCATAGATAAAGTGACTTGTAAAAGCAGAACTACCCCGTATCCACACTTCATTTTGAATTAAAAAAAAAACTGTCAGCTATGTAATAAGGCCCGGTACGCGCGGCCCGCGCATTGAAAATTGGCAATATTTGCCAGTGCGTTGTCGTGCGTTAGGTGTACGTCATCATTCGTTACTCGTTTGTCGAGTACGCTGGACCAAGGCTATGCATTCGTAGTCATTGGCTGTGTGCGTCGGGAGTTTTTGAGCATGCTCAAAAATGTGAGCGGAGCTCGACGCATGAATGTAAACGCCAAAAGGACGTCAGACCGTATGCGCGGAGCGTGCTAGACCAACGCCAGTGCAACTAATTTCTTCAAGATGTCACCCAAGAGAATTAATCCAACGTCCCCGAATAACGCGAACTCATCTTCGCGCAATGTATTGTTAAATTTCTAAGAAATGTAATTTATGTTCTTTACTCGATAGCAAAACTACGGGGGAATTGGGCAACCTCTACCCCACCCCCCACATCGAATTGAATTATTTGAAAAGTCTGAAATGAACTTCATAAATAACAAGGAAAATGAAAGTTTATGAAATTTTCTGCCATTAGAAATTTGGAGAAAAGCTCGCATTATACGTCACAGTGTTACAAATTCCTTGGGGTGTAGTTGTCCTCACGGGAAATTTTCCGGGGGGGTGGGGGGGGGGGTAATTTTCCGGAGTGTAATTTTCCGGAGGGTAATTTTCCGGGGGATAATTGTCCTTGGGGGTTGTTTTCGGAAGGTAATTTTCCGGGGGGTGATTGCCCAGGGGGTAATTGTCCTGATACGCATAGCGGGTGATAGTAATCACCATTATCACTATGTTGTTGCAGTTGTTTTCATTTTTAGTTGTCAGATTTACCGTTTTGTGCCTTCTTCATGAAGACGTATACCTAGCGCGTTTCAAACGCATGTCCAGCGAACAAGCAGCGAATATGAGCGTGCTGAATGCGTGCTGAACGTGTCTCTAACGCACCCAACGTTCTTTTTGCATGCACCCTTGAGTATACCTGGCGTGTACAGCCTCTCCCGCCAACAATGGCACAACAAAGAAATTAGGATGTAAAATTTAATTTATGCATCCTCTGTAACTTTTTCGATCAGTTAATCGTGTATTTGTCTTTGTATGAATAATGGGTCCTCATCCTTGATCCAAAATTAAGTTTTTTTTCACGTTATCTATGTATTTCTGTTGTCATGCTAAAGTATAATATGTTTTCTTGTACGGTGCCATGTCAAAAGAAAGAAATATCCGCTCTCTGGTAATTCATCTCATTTGATTTGGTAACTCGAGCGCAGCATTTTTCAAGCGGGTTGCTGCAAGAGAATGTTAGTTATATTTGTAAAACGTTGATTTTGTGAAAAACAAATATCATAAATGGTTAGCGTATGGAATTACATGAGAAAAAGAATGAAGTCTCTGCCTTCCTCGCTCGCTAAAAATATTTAAGGTACCCGAATATATATTATATCTTTTGTTTCGAGATTACATTGTTACCTCACTCATTACGTTTAAGAACATGATAAACAAGGGCAACGAGAGGCCCGAATATCCTCATATTCGTGTATCAAGGTCATGACCGAATACATCACTTTTATTCATGTACGTTCGGCGGCCTCGGGGGTAATTGTCCACGGGGGGTAGTTGTCCTCGGGGTCGTAATTGTCCTCGGGGAGGGGGGGGGGGGGGAATTGTCCTCGGGGTAGTTGTCCTCGGGGGGGGGCAGTTGTCCTCGGGGTTGTAGTCCTCGGGGGGTAATTGTCTTCGGGGGGTAATTATCCTCGGGGGGTAAATGTCTTCGGGGGTAGTTGTCCTCGGGGGGGAAATGTCCTCGGGGTAATTGTCCTCGGGGGTAATTCTCCGGGGGGTAATTTTCCGGGGGTAATTGTCCGGGGGGGGGGGAATGTCCTTTGAGGGTCGTCGTCCTCGGGGTAATTGTCCTCGGGGGTAATTCTCTGGGGGTAATCTTCCGGGGGGTAATTTTCCGGGGGGTGATTGCATAGGGGGTAATTGTCCTAGAACCCCCGCTATGTAATCATAAATGTTTGATAAACGCAATAAACTGGTGAGGTCGCCAAAGGCTCCTCACATGATATAAACATTATATGTTACTTTTAATCTACATTTCAATTTCTGGTCATGGTTATATTTTCTTTGTAAGTATTCGTTTCAATGTGATAAGATTCGCTGCGGTAATTTAAATAATAAGAGCACCTTTTTCGTTTGAAGGTACCGATGCTTGGATCTAGTGACATAAATCTTTGCTTTAGAAAGAAAACATAATGTATTGCTTATATATCATGATAATGGAGACGTTGCAGGAAATGAAGTTGATATCACATATGTATTCTTTCTATATCATGATTTTCCACAGCATTATGGAGCCTTTGCAGGAAATCGAGCTGATATCACTAGCTGAAGACATAGGTCCGGGCAAATACTCAAAACTGTGCAACAGTCTTGGGTATTCCTATGCAGTAAGCCAATCACACATCGTCAAACATCTCAACAACGTCAATGAGGCTCTGGTAGAGCTCCTCATCAAATGGAATTACAACCAAAGAGACGGCACCGAAACTCGATCCATACTAGCAAGCAAGCTCTGTGAATTACGACTTGTTGAATTAGGTGAAAGACTATCAGAAGGTAAACTTTTGTTTGAATTACACTGGGTTCATAGTTATACAGTGCGTCCCAGATAAAACGAAACCGAGAATTATCGATGTTTTTCCATAACTTAATCACAATTATAATTGATAAATGACACATATTTGGAAAGCTCGAGTTTCTGCCCTTTCATATGACACATATTTGGAAAGCTTGAGTTTCTGCCCTTTTACATGACACCTCAATCAGGAAAAATGAGCTAGGAATAACAAAGTTCTGTTTGTTTAAAGTAGTGCTTGCATTTCCATAATTTGATTAAACGAATTCGTTTTCACTGGCTGCCTGCCGTATCAACAAACGAAATAAACAAAAGACTTAACTCCGTTTCGTTGACAATCAGCCGTAGACGAAAGACTTCATGCATTGCTGATTGTCAACGAAACGGAGTTAAGTCTTTTGTCAATTCTGCTTTTCGCTACGGCAGGCAGCCAGTGAAGGCGAATTTGTTTGCTAAAATTATGAAAATGTAAGGGCTACCTTAAACAAACAGAACTTTGTCATTCCTTGCTCATTTTTCCTGATTGAGGTGTCATATGAAAGGGCAGAAACCCAACTTTCTAGAAATGGGATTTTCTCTTTGAAATTCAGATACCGCCCGCCAAACGACTTTTCGGTTTCCTCTCTTCAAATTGAAATATGAATCATAATGAGGTCCATCAAATGAAAGAGGAGGATCTAAGCTTTCCAGATATGTGTCATTTATTAATTATAAATGTGATTAAGTTATGATAAAACATCGATAATTCTCGGTTTCGTTTTTTCTGGGACGCACTCAGGCGCGGATCCAGGATTTCTTAGGGGGGGGGGGGCCCGAATTTGAAATTATGCGAGCCAAATATTGGTAAGTAATGGTGACCAACAGTGACGTAATGCGGGGGGGGGGGTCGGTGCAGGGAGGGGCGAGTTTCCCCCTCCCTCCGCCGCGAAACGCGGAAGCATTGACGTCAGAGAAAGAAGACGATTCGTTGTACCGTTCTCAAAAATAATTCTCGTCTAAATTAAGTTTTTCACCTCCCGCACGAGGCGCGGAAAATTTTACGATTTATTAAACTATCAGAGAAAGAAGACGATTCGTTGTAGAGTTCTCGACTCTTAATCCTCGTCTGAATTCAGTTCCCCCCCCCCCTCCCGCGCGAAGCGCAGAAGCTTTTAAGTTTTCTTAAATCATGAAAGAAAGAAGACGATTCGTTGTACAGTTCTCGAAAATAATTCTCGTCTGAATTAAGTTTTTCACCTCCCGCGCAAAGCGCGGAAAATTTTACGATTTATTAAAACTATTAGAGAAAGAAGACGATTCGTTGTAGAGTTCTCGACTCTTAATCCTCGTCTGAATTCAGCCCCCCCCCCCTCCCGCGCGAAGCGCAAAAGCTTTTAAGTTTCCTTAAATCATGAAAGAAAGAGGACGATTCGTTGTACAGTTCTCGAAAATAATTCTCGTCTGAATTAAGTTTTTCACCTCCCGCGCGAAGCGCGGAAAATTTTACGATTTATTAAACTATTAGAGAAAGAAGACGATTCGTTGTAGAGTTCTCGACTCTTAATCCTTGTCTGAATTCAGTTTCCCCCCCCCTCCCGCGCGAAGCGCAGAAGCTTTTAAGTTTCCTTAAATCATGAAAGAAAGAAGACGATTCGTTGTACAGTTCTCGAAAATAATTCTCGTCTGAATTAAGTTTTTCACCTCCCGCGCGAAACGCGGAAAATTTTACGATTTATTAAACTATAAGAGAAAGAAGACGATTCGTTGTAGAGTTCTCGACTCTTAATCCTCGTCTGAATTCAGTTAAATCATTAGAGAAAGAAGACGATTCGTTGTACCGTTCTCGACTCTTAATCCTTGTCTAAATTTAATCCCACCCGACCCCCTACCCCTCCTGCGCGAAGCGCGGAAGTTTTGACGTTTCATTAAACTATTAAAGAAAGAATACGATTCGTTGTACCATTCTCGACTCTTAATCCACGTCTGAATTCAGCCCCCCCCCCCTTCCCGCGCGAAAGCGGAAGCTTTTACGTTTCATTAAATCATTAGAGAAACAAGACGATTCGTTGTACAGTTCTCGACTCTTATTCCTGGTCTGAATTCAGGTCCCCCCTCCCGCGCAAGCTTTTAATTTTCATTAAATCATTAGAGAAAGAAGACGATTCGTTGTACCGTTCTCGACTCTTAATCCTTGTCTAAATTCAATCCCACCCACCCCCTTCCCCCTCCCGCGCGAAGCGCGGAAGCTTTGACGTTTCATTAAACTATTAAAGGTAAAGACCAGTAATGGTCATGCAATTGCATTGTGAAAGAAACGTTGTGGAATCGATCAGAAAAGGTCGATCATCTAGCATCTAGCATCTGCAAGGTTCTGGAATCATCAAAATGATAAGAAATTTGGCTCATTCTTCGTAAAGTTACAAGCACTATACACAGAAAGATGTATATGGGACTACCCTATCTCTCTCACCAGACCATGAGAGAAATAAATTTACCAAATATATGAATTAGTAGGCGGTTTCCCGGCAAATTTTTTATCATCATGTATTAGTCAAAACATATTCTTTCACATGATTGGTAATGAGAGCTTCCATTTCATTTTTTGAAATTGGGGCGTTGCCAATACTGGTCTTTACCTTTAAAGAAAGAATACGATTCGTTGTACCGTTCTCGAAAATAATTCTCGTCTAAATTAAGTTTTTCACTTATTAAACGATTTATTAAACTATTAGAGAAAGAAGACGATTCGTTGTAGAGTTCTCGACTCTTAATCCTCGTCTGAATTCAGTTTTTCCGCTTCCGCGCGAAGCGTGGAAGCTTTTACGATTCATTAAATCATTAGAGAAAGAAGACGATTCGTCGTACCGTTCTGCGTTCTCGACTCTTAATCCTTGTCTAAATTCAATTCCACACACCTCTCTCCCCCTCCTGCGCGAAGCGAGGAAGCTTTGACGTTTCATTAAACTATTAAAGAAAGAATACGATTCGTTGTACCGTTCTCGACTCTTAATCCACGTATGAATTCAGTCCCCCCCCCCCTTCCCGCGCGAAAGCGGAAGCTTTTACGTTTCATTAAATCATTAGAGAAACAAGACGATTCGTTGTACAGTTCTCGACTCTTAATCCTGGTCTGAATTCAGGTCCCCCCTCCCGCGCAAGCTTTTAATTTTCATTAAATCATTAGAGAAAGAAGACGATTCGTTGTACCGTTCTCGAAAATATTCCTCGTCGGAATTAAGTTCCCCCTCCATCCCGCGCAAAGCGCGGAAGCTTTTACGTTTCATTAAATCATTAAAGATTCGTGTAACCGTTCTCGCTTCTTGTTGAGATGTTTTTTGTCTGCTCTTTTTCTTCCTATGCCCCCCCCCCCCCCCTTCCGGCTACGTGCCTGCGGTCAGATAAACACATTTTGATACTTGTCCGACCACGCAAGCTCAGGGGTTTAAGGCAATAAATTACGGTCAGATAAGCATTCAGGGGCCCGCCTTAGGGCCCCTGGTGGGGTCGAGACGGCGGAGCCGGCCCTGGAAGCTCAGGGGTTTTAGGCGTTTAATTAAGGTCAGATGAGCATATTTTTTTATACCTTATTATTATGTGACACTGGCAGGACATGATTGGCGTGGGATACAGGGGGCAGAGCCCCCAAAAATCAGGGGTTTTAGGCATTAAATTACCGTCAGATGAGCATCTAAGGGCCCGCCGTAGGGCCCTAGGTGGAATCCAAGGGGCAGAGCCCCCGGAATATTAGGGGTTTTAGGCATTTAATCACGGTCAGATGAGCATATTTTGATGCCTCATTATTTTTTAACACTGGCAGTTAACTATTCTTTCTTTCTTGCTCTCGTTCTATTTTATTTCTCTTTAATATACTTTTTCAAAAAAAGTGTGTGGGGGGGGGGGGGGGGAATGGGGGGGGGGGGGGGGAGCTCGAGGCTCCCGATCCCCGCCGTACCTCGGGCCCTGACATGAAGGAATATCAAGAATCATATTTCTTGTCTGGCTGTAAATTTAGGAATTTGTCATTTTCCAACAAACACATACAAACGTATAATTTACTAAAATGTGAGGAAAAATCTCGGAAATAATGTCATTTCAGCATTATTTGTAATCCACCGTTGTGGAATTAGAAATAAACCACGTTTGAATTTGATTTCCTCCACTGGCAGTTAACTATTCTTTCTTTCTTGCTCTCATTCTATTTTATTTCTCTTTAATATACTTTTTCAAAAAAAGTGTGGGGGGGAGGGGGGGGGGGGGGCTCGAGGCTCCCGATCCCCGCCGTACCTCGGGCCCTGACATGAAGGAATATCAAGAATCATATTTCTTGCCTGGCTGTAAATTTAGGAATTTGTCATTTTCCAACAAACACATACAAACGTATAATTTACTAAAATGTGAGGAAAAATCTCGGAAATAATGTCATTTCAGCATTATTTGTAATCCACCGTTGTGGAATTAGAAATAAACCACGTTTGAATTTGATTTCCTCCAAGCCTCCCCCCCCCACCCCTATCAGTACGCCAGTATCTCCTCTTTTCCTTTTTTTTTCTTTCCCTGTCCTTCCTTCTCTTTTTTTTTTTTTTTTTTTTGGGGGGGGGGGGGGGGGGGGTTGGTCAACAGCCTGGGAGGCAAGGCCCTTTCGGCCCGATCTCCTTCTTCCCCCTTTTCTTTTTTTCTTCCTCTTTTTCTTTCCCTTTCTCTCCTCTTTCCCTTTCCCTTCTCTTCCTTTCTTCTCTCTCTTTTTTTTTTTTTTTTTTTTTTTTTTTTTGCGGGGGGGGGGGGGGGCCAAGGCCCGCTCGGCCCCCCCCTGGATCCGCGCCTGGACGCACTGTATAGGTCCTTTAATACTGCCAGTATCGTATAAAAAAGGAACCGGGAAAAGTTCCGTGCTTTGAATCAAGCTGTTTATTATCTTGCTCATAGTTTTTCAAAGTGAATGTCTTTCCTATGTGATTTTCAATGATAAACCGTTATAGGCAATGTGCGTAAGAAGCTGCATCCCAGATTCAACAAATCGAGCCCAAATATCGAGCGGGAAACTCCCGAAAACTCGCATAAGTCGGGGAAATAATTTGTTTGACATGCCACATCATTCCGGAACATTAATGTATAGATACAATGATGATCATTTCAAAATGCTGTCATTCTTACCAATACTACCACGCCTGACTGCTATTTCTACTACTCTAATACTACTACTACTTCTTCTATTCTACTTCATCTACTACTACTACTACTACTACTACTAATACTACTAATACATGTACTACCATAAGTACTACACACATTACTACGACTATTGATACTACTACTACCATAACAACTACCAATACTACTTCTGCTAGGCCTACTTCTACTCCTTCTACAACTCTAATAGTTCTACTGCAACTACTAATACTAATACTAAAACCATTCTACCACGTATACTACAGTTATACCTACATCAGCTTCCACTGCTACTACTATTAATGCTAAATAATTTAAATTTTGAGAAACGATAACTGACATCACTTAAAAGTATCTTTTCTTTTGAAGTGATTATCATCATCCTTCACAATCGTTTGAGGTGCTTCTCTCCTTCATTAGGGACTTTTAGAATGAGTGGACGAGAACACGACGAACGCCGACTGATCATGCGTGTCAACGTACTCAACTGCCCATGTTGACTACAATTAGAAATCTTTTAGATTGCACTCGACGATATACATGCATGCAGGAAGTAACATTATGAACATGGCAGACAAAGAAAGAGGACAAAATATACAGTTCCACATTCTACCCTCAACAATAGGCCATTTTCGTAATGTAACCAAATTTAATGCATAGGTCTTTGTGAAGTGCCTCAATACAAATTATTTCATTCACCTGATAGGAATAATAGTATTTCAATAGTCAGAATGCAACTGCATATATTAAGTGTTGCTAGGTAGGTATAATGTTTGTCCAACCTGGCAACAACTAAGGTATGCAGTTAGGATTATGTCTATTGAAATACTATTATTCTTATCAGGGTGAATGAAATAGTTTGTATTGAGGCACTTCACAAAGACCTATGCATTAAATTTGGTTACATTACGAAAATGGCCTATTGCTGTGGTAAAACATCCCTTCACTGCTATTATGCAAAAATGTGTAGAACAGGTGAATATGCATGTGACACCTGTTCTACACATTTGTACATAATAGCAGGGAAGGGATGTTCCTTTGTCTACCTGAGGAACTGTGTATTTTATGCGCACGCGGCATATACTAGTACTGTACTAGATTTAGGAAAATCAAGGTTGACACCCTCTCGATCGCCGACTGAGACGACGTGACGCATGCGCAGTGCCTTAAAATGACGTCACACGTTGCAGTCAAAGCTTCAAACGTGCAAATCTAAAAGTCCCTATTGTTAATATTAGACCCCTATGGAAACCAGTTCTTATTGCAAGAGTGTTCCAGCCTATGGTATAATAAATAAAATAATACATTGTACATTCCATACAGGTAAATATCTACCCAACCAGCAGGACTCACATGACCACGAGAAGACTCCAGTGCAGACTGGCCCAGGTATGATTGTGATATATTGCCATATATTGTAATTTATTATTTGCGTTTGGTGTGCTCCTTATTACTTTCTTCTGGATAAGCATAACGAGTAAAAGATGAACCTTGATTTACATTTTGGGTGCCTTCTCTGCCTGTCTGCACTGTTGCACTTTTATAAACACCATGCAACAAATAGGGTAATCCAAAATATGAAATGAGACATTAGTTGATGGAACTCTATATTTTAATCAATACATTGTAAAAAGGATCATCCTTATGATTGTCTTATCACGCTTTGCATTTGTCTATTATGATTCATTTGCGATTGAATCTTATTAGATAGATATCAATGGGGTTTGAACAACACCTCATGATAGAAGGAATATTAGCTTTAAAAGTAAAGACCGGTAGTGGAAAAATTGTGGTTCAAGGGTTGTAGATGCAAACTATCTATTCGATAATGTTGAAGTGCATTCGCGATATCTATCCAGGTCGGATCGATATGATAATTTACCAAATATATCAATTAGTAGGCGGTTTCCCGGCAAATTTGTATCATCACATATTAGTCAAAACATATTCTTTCACATGATTGGTAATAACAGCTTCCACTTAATTTTTTGAGAGGGGGGCGTTCCAAAATTTGTCTATTCCTTTAAAGGGACTTGGTAACATTGTTGAAGGTTGATGAAAAAAATTGCTTAATTTTTGTATAAAATGTTACTTATTATATTCCTTCTACTGTACTAACCCTCTGACATGCAAAAAATCCAGAAAAAATTCTCAAACCACGAAGATATCTATGGTTTTCTTTGAAGGCGTCGATGTATGACACCCTCTTACAGTGATTACCAGTAAATTCTCCCAACCATTTTTGAATTTTCCCAACCGTTTTTCCATGAAAAAAAGACATAAAACAGGCTATACAAAATCTGTCAACACTTAAATGTCTGGAATGGAATGTAGAGCCATTTTTATTGCTTTGTGAGATTTCCATTAACCTAAAATGTAATTAAATTTTAATAATATAGTTGGGAGAATTAAAGAACCGATCAGATCAGTTTTTCCCAATTTGTACCATGAATAATGGTCCGTTTTCACTAAAATTTTCAGATTATCTTTAATTATACATGTATAAGAAGATGTGGGGATTTTGTAAAGTAAATAGTGCACTTATTGGAAACGGAAGGCGTCAATTATCACTCTAGAATAGGGGCACTCATCAGGGTAGAAATGGCCACTTATAAGAAGGGAAAGGGGCACTTACTAGTAATGAAAAGGGGCACCAATCACATGTCGGAAGGGACAATTAGTACAAATGTAATGGGTCACTTGACAAAGTAAAAGGGGGCACTCATCACAAATAAAAGGGGTCTTTCGTAGCAAGGGTAATTTTCAGGTACTTGAAAAGGTGGGGGCAGTACACCCCCTCCCGGAGCACTGCCTCTGGCAATGCATCACAAAAATGTAACCGGCATTGCCAGGCAACAACTAGGTTCATAGGCTATTGCCTCGACCTTATTCTTGAAATGTCTTGTTTTCTCCGGTCTTCTTCTTTTCTTTGTTATTATACTTCTTTGTAAAAAGGGTTTCAAATTACCTATACTTCGATCGTCAAGATCCTACCTCTCTGCAGAAGCACAACAAAGATACTCTAACATTCTATCCTACCCCAGCACACAATCTGAGAACAATAATTGATACATTACAATGCTGAATGCAGACCTGCTGAAATACTGAATTGATTTACTGTCCCACTATAAAGAGGCTATGGCCCGAATTCACAAAGGAGGTTTGTCGACAAACTTAGGTTTATATGCGTCATATGAGGCGTTTCGATGCGTTTCAGCCTAAGGTTCAGACAAACCTTGGTCTGAAACGCTTTGAAACGCGTCACACGACGCAATAAACCTAGGTTTGTCTACAAACCCCCTTTGTGAATCTTATTTTTCTTTTGTTTATGTTTCCCATAGGTATGACGGCTCATGAAGGTATTGCCAATGACCTTATCTGCAAGCTGGCTGAGGACATCGAGACGGGTGAGCAGATGGAGGCCTTAGGACGAATACTCGGATTCAAGGTCGCAGAAATCAATAGATACACAGAAACCAACAGGATAGAAGGACGGGTGACTTGTAAGGGAACACGTGATATGCTGTTTGATTGGAGACAGAATGTGAAGCCTTGCAACCAGCTTCCCAGGCTGAAACAAGCTCTCATTGACGCTAAGCAAGTAATGCTTGCGGATACATATCTCAAGGGGACACCAAGTAAACCAGGTGGGTATACTAGTGGTAGAGTGTGTGTAATTGGGGTTTTACAGACGTGTATCAATCAAATATGATTATTTACGTCTAACATCCTAACGTCCTAATAATTTTTTTATTTTTTTATTTGTTTGTTTGTTTATTTATTTAAATACAGTGATTAAAAAAACATGCTTTCAGCTCAGCATAGCTGTTTTTCAGCATGTCCGTACATGGTACATTAAAAATACATATGAATAAACAGACTAAACACATATTTAAACAATAACAAATACATAATATGAAAATAAGTAAATGTAACTGGCATTATATTTCTCTTTTTTTAGCCGGTCAAGATTTTCCCAACAAGTGGGCTACCGTAGTCGGGCAGTTGGAGGGTCATATCTTTGCCCAAATTTTGGTCAAAATACGAAACAATCCTGCACGTTTGAAGTAGGCTATTTAAGTTTACCAATACCACTGGGCAAAATATTTCCCAATATAGGGTTGGGTTGACTATTGGCACAACGTTGGGCAAAGTGTTGGAAAAATATTGCCTAAACTTTTCAAAGTGTTTATTTAAGGAAAATGAACGATCATTTAAAGTACTCGTAGACTGGGTAACACGTGTTGGTGTTTTAACATGTTGATTCAAATTATACCCACGAGCAATTTGTAACAATCGTTTAGTATGACAAGTGGGATTATTTTGTAACAAGTCACAGTTTATGTCACCAATCAACAGATAGTCAAAGGATGTGGCTTCCACATCTTCTAAGACAATTTCAAGCAAATCAAAAAACAAAAATACTTGAATCGGGGGGCCTATACCATATGCATGGAATAAGTATTTTAATAAAGGGTTTTGATGAGATAGATTAACTTGAATACATAGCGATTCAAGAGAATTTGATTGTAGCTCAAGAAGAACTGTTACATTATTAAACAGATTATTGAAAGTTTACAATTACTCCTCCTCCAGATCTGTTTCTGTCTCTTCTCAAAAAGAGGAGGAGGCGCGATAACTTAGTCGGTAGAGCAGTGGTCTCGTAATCCGGTGACCCGGGTTCAAAACCAAGGCGATGCGCTAGTGCCCTATAGTAAGGCATTAATATCCTCATTACCAGGTCCCTCGGAGAGGACCTAACGCCGTCGGCCGTCTGGTTGCTTACTTACAAGCATTTATGCTTTCTTAGTAGTCAGGTAAAATAACCACCACCACAAAGTACGATAACCTGCCACAGATATATCTCCATTCGTGATACAATTGTAGTATCATCGAGTCTAGTCTCACAAAACGTCACAACATGAACATTATTTCCCACTATCATATTTCGTATTTTTTCAATATTTTTTTATAAAGAACAAACATTTAAGTGAGCTTTTTTTAAGCCATTGAATTGATCCAAAGATTTAAATAATTCGTTATCAATATCAGAATCATCTTTCTTCCCCATAAAAAATAGAGGTCCATTGATTGCAAAATCACTCTCACTATCATCATCTGTGTTATAAAATGGCAATTGACGTAATAAACAGGCATCACAGACCCAGTCGGAGTTCCATTGCAATGATTAATTACCGGCAGAAGAACAAATCAAGTGAATCCACTTTGTACAATAAACACATTTTGATTCCAATTAACATTTTTATTAAAGATTATGAAGGGATATTTTAGTCCCGTATTGATAGTTTGTATCAGGAAATGTACATTATATTAAGTTCAATTCATTCGTTCCAAGTCAATATCCTTTCATCTTCCTTTACCCCGTGCCTCTTTCTCCCTCAAATTTCTGTTTGAAAAAGTTCTTCAATAAAAAGGAGAACATATTATACTCAAGATTTTCAATATCGATTTGGAGAGAAAGTTTACCTGACTGATCTCTACAGTCTAATTAAAGAAAACAGCAGAGTTAAGTGCGTTCCAAATCCAATTTAACTTAATTCAATTCAATTTTATATCTGTTTCCAACAGAACATTCCAAATAAACTACATTCAATTATAACAATTAAGGAATACATTTAGGACACATAGGGGTCCACTAAAAACAATGCTTGTACAATTGTGGACCCCTCAAATGATAGTTAGGATTATATACCTCACTTAAGTAATCCAGCAATCTGATTGGTCGAAATTGCATTCATAAACTTTAACTGTTCCTGTAAAAACAGACCTATTTTCCCAATAACCACGGTTATTGGGAAAATAGGTCAGTCTCCATGGTTACCCCATAGGTTTACATGTTAAAAAATGGTTTGAGCGATCGAGGATACCGTACGTGTGCGAAGATTTGGTCGGTAATTTCAATACAATTGAATCTCGATCGATCTTACCGACAATTTTATCTTGCATTGTTGACATTAAGACGAAAATAAACTTCCAAAAACAAAAAAACAACATCTGCCGATAGATCTTGATCTAAGTTCGTGCCAATATGCATTGCAAAAGTAAAAGAAGGGCCCGATTAATGGAACAACCGCGAATCATCAACACGCGAAGCAGTTTTAAATCCATTTTAATGTATATATTATAGAAAACTGTTTAATATGCTAACATAGCGCGATAGCCGAGCGGATTAAGGCGCTGACTTTAGTTACATCACCTTTTGAACGCAAGAGTTCGAATCCCATCTTCGACAAAATTGTTTTTATTTTTTATTTTTTATTTTTTAGTCTATTTTTTTTCGGCATATAAAAGTATTAATGACTGCTTTAATATTCGAGAAATAGTTGTTTTTATACGCTCTCGGGAAGGTTACTATTGGGCTATTGCCCTCGGCACGCCTCGGGGCAATAGCACAATTCTAACCTTCCCTTGAGCGTATAAAAACAACTATTTCTCTCAAAGCAGTCATTAATACTATAATATTAAGTGATTGGATTTACGAATTCGTAACTACAAAAAGGAACTAAAAAAAGAAGAAACAAAAGGGGGATGCCATCAGAGATGAGAAAGTGACAAGAGAGCACTTTACATGACAAGGTAGGAGAATACAACAAGTAAACAATGCAAATCGAAAGTGAGAGATGGGGGGTACAACAAATAATACAGGATGGGCTGCATGTGTGGTTGAAAAGAAGAGAGGAAGAAGAAATACGCAGTAGAAAGGAGATATGCATGAGAGAGCACAACATAATATATCAAACTAGATTTTTTATTCAGCGAGTAGAGAATGACATTGTTCCAACGCCAAAGAAAAAAACATAACAAAATAGTTAAGAAACTTTCTAGGCCTTAACTTTATTTGAAAGAGGCAGACAACCATAATTCATGTAATTCAAAGACAATTATAAAAAAAGGATTACACCAAAATTTTTGGAAAGAGGTTAGTAGATCATCAGAGTATAATAAGACAGTTTTGTATATGCTTGTATCATTCCAGGTATCTACAGCAAAAAGATCTCGGCATCATTGACTGTTCAGCGATGTCGCGAAAAGTTAGAGAATAAGTACCGAGATCAATTGTGCAAAATTCAAATGAAACCGTGGGATCAAAGTGATTATGCTGAGTTCGAAGACATGCACACGGTTGTCACAATGGTGAAGAAGGACGCTAGCGGACAAGACACGAAAAAGAAGGAAATACTCCAGGGTTCTGTTGCTGAAATATTTTCAACGAAAGTAAACGGAAGACTTCCTGCTCGAATCCTCATTTCGGCACCAGCTGGGCGAGGGAAGACCACGGCTGTTGCTAAGATGGCTTACGACTGGATTCACAAAGAAAAGGGGTCAGCATTAGAACACCTGCCACTTCTGTTTGTTGTAAAGTTTCGAAACACAGGTCATCTCACATCGATCGGAGAAGCCATCAAATCCCAGCTTTTGAGTGATGTTGAGGATCTCACACCAGAGGGTCTGGAGAGTTTCATTAGAGAGAATCAGGGTATCTGCCACATCATACTAGACGGACTAGATGAATATGCGGGTATTTCTTCTTCCCAGCGAATCTCAGAGAGTAACATTTTCCGTGTCATCCGTTTGGAAGAATTTCCAGAGTGTCGAGTCCTTGTAACAACACGCCCTCATCTAGAGTACTTCTTCAATCAAGCGGAACTTCCAAGGGTATACACAAAGATGTGGATAGAAGGATTCTCACAAGAGAGCTCACGACAGTACATCGACAGATTCTTTGCTTCAAACTCGAATCCTAATAATAGCAGACATGATTTGAAGATTTACCTTGACGGCCAACCACTGATTAATGAACTTGTTAAAACACCGTTATTTTGTCTAATGGTGTGTCACTTATGGAGTGAGTGCCTACTGGACAGTGATACTACTACTCAAACAGAATTACTGGACAGCGTGAATGTTTTCTTAGCGCACCATGCAAACACCCGATCAAAGTCAAGAGTAAAAATCACACCCGATGAGTTAAGGGAGATAATATCTCAATTAGGCAAAGTTGCCCTTACTGGTCTGCTCGACGATGCTAAGAAACTAGTCTTCACGCATCATGATTTTCGTAGAGCTCCCGAAATCCTTGATAGGGCATGTGAGCTTGGGATAGTATCCAAGACAACTGTTTCGGTCACAGGCCTTCCTCAGCCCAACGAGACAATTTCCAATACCATTGAGTTTTATCACAAACTCGCTCAGGAACACTCAGCTGGGAAATACCTCGCTGCTAAAACAAAGAAATATATGTTACGACTGAAGATTTCAAAGTTGGACAGACTTCTACAGAAAATCAAAGCAAACATTGGTGACTATGAGAATCTCATCCGATTCGCTGCCGGCACGGATAATAGACTTTGTATACGAATAATGGAGGCGCTCCTTTCCAACAGCTTTTTGGATAAGAGTGAGCGATATCGAATTCTCCTTGACTGCTCATCATAGACCAGCGGTACCGAAGGAAATGTGTCATCATTGGTTCAAAGATGCGTCAATGCGCAGAGTATTGTTCTAAAGTCACCCACCGTGTACACTGTCGTTGGGATGCAAAATCTTCCGAAGCAACTGAAGCGTGAGGTATGCGCATTTTCATTTGATAAGCATTTTAACACTGATCATTTCAGAAATATTGTTTTAATTTTTATTTCTTTGCCATATTCATAAGTCGAAGAAGTATCTTTTTAAAAATCATTCATCATTTATAATCAAAGGCATGGACAAAAATAAATGTATTCATAAATTACTCATTAAAATGTAAATAAATATGAGAAAAAGAGTTACTTAAAGCCCCCATCACACCAAACTAGTTCTCACTTTGTTCTGGAACCGTCCTAGAAAATAGTTTAATGGGTTGTGGTCGGGATAGAATGTGTGAAAATGACTAAAATATGATACTAGTTTGTTCATAAACAGTCCATCTCGTCTGTACCCCGTCCACAGTCAGTTCATATCAAGTTCAGATCAGGTAAATTTGCCATTCCAGGCAGTCCAAGCCAACCCGTAGTCATTTGAAACCCGTTATCAACTAGTTATACCTCGTTTCAAAACGAACGAACCCATTCTAACTAGTTTAGAGACAGTTCGGCTCGTTTTCATCTCGTTCTCAGTGCGTTCTAACGCGCTTCTAGAGTGTGCAGTCACGTCCTGGCTCAAGGGTCATAAAACCCGAGCGCATTCTTTCCATTCCTTATTTCCGTTCAACTTCAACGATTCAAGGTGTGCTGATCAAGACATCCAAGTAAAGCCCCCATCACACCAAACTAGTTTTCACTACGTTCGGTAAAATGTTGTCAAACGCGCTCAAACCGTGTGCGGACGGAATGAACAAAGTAGCAACTGTTTATGATCTGTTTAAGCACTTAATGGACGGCCTCGGACTGGCTTGGATGGGAAGGGTGCTCTTTGAGCCTGTTCAAAATTTTCCCCGTCCTACAATAAGACGGAGTGAAAACGTACTTAAAACGAGATGGATGTACTACGAACGGAATTGCCGTACTTTGGTCCTACTACGTATTACAACATGACGTGGTCGAGCATCAATTAGCAGTAATATAATTGAACGGAAAAGAGGAATGGCAAGAACGCGCTGGGTTTGTATAGCCCCCCAGCCTATAGGGGCGCGTTCGGACTCACTAAGAACGAGACGGGGACGAGATGAACTGTCCCTGAACGGGGTGGTCAGGTTAAAAACTAGTTAGAACAAGTTGCGAACTAGTTAGAATGATTTGGACCTATTGGGAACGAGGTAGAACTAGTAAAGAACTGGTTTAAACTGAATACAGACGGGCTTGGGCTACCTAGCAATGGCCAATTCACCCGATATGAGCTTGATACTAACTGACTGTGGACGAGGTACAGACGAGATGGGCGTATTGAGGACTGTTTATGAACGATCTAGGATCGTACAATATACATTATTTACACATTCCTCCCTGACCTCTTTTTAAAAGATTTTCTAGGACGGTTTAAAAACGTAGTTTGAACTAGTTTTGGTCTGATGGGGGCTTATACTGCTCCAAATAATGCTCGACCACAAGCCTGGTCTTACCTGCCGATTCCTCTCACTTCACGAACGTTCGTGCAAGAGTAGTCTTGAATCTGGCCGGTTCTTTGTATTCCCTTACCTAGCCATTCTACCGCTGCATTTGATTGGCTCAATAGGAACTAATACCTCATGCGCTAGTCATAAATATTCATGATACGCACGCACACAGAATCTGATGCGATAATTTATCAAATAATGAGATTTCATACACAAATTAAAAGTGCACAGCTATGTTTACTTAAAATAAATGACATTGCGAGAAACCCGGGAGCCTTACCGTAAACGAATGACTACCCAGGTCATAACTTGTCCATAATCATTGCGACATACTGGTTAGTCCAGAATCCGGCCGATTTATTTTGCGATCTCCACCACGCCGTACTAGCGCACATAACCAAATATCAATATGCAGCGATAGGATGGCTCGGTTAGGAAAACAAAACAATTTATAGATAGGAGCATCAGATAAGAGCCGCATCAGTCCACTCGCGGACGAATATCGTTCAATCATTAGACATCGACAGCTATACAGTGCGTCCGAGAAAAAAACGAAACCGAGAGTTCTCATAATATGCTTTATCATGACTTAATCACAGTTATGATTAATAAATGGCACATATTTGTAAAGCTTAGATCCCCCCTTTCATGTATTGCAACCTATATGCTGCATATTTCACGCATGAGTGATTACAACAATTTGAAGAGAGGAAACCAAAAAGTCCAAAAAGACACCTCAATCAGGAAAAATGAGCCAGGAATAACAAAGTTCTATTTGTTTAAAGTAATTTGATTCACTGGCTGCCTGCCGTAGCGATAAACATAGTTGACAAAAGACTGAACTCCGTTTCGTTGACGATCACGCATCAGGTCCCTCGTATTCTTTGTTCATTCGGTGACGCCACTGAAAATTCAGCTCAGTGTATTACGATTGTTTTCGGGGTCTTGAGTTATTTCGTAAAGTTTAATCAACTTTTATAATTTTCGCTCGAATTACAAGTTAAACAAATGTAATATTCTTACTCAGAGTGAGTTTACCAAATTCAGTCAAATTCAAAATCAATGAACCTTCTCTATAATATTCGTAAATAAAATCATACTACAATCTCGATCGCCTTATCTTCATTAACGAATTAATGCTATTTTACTCCTAAAATCTTTCATTCTCTCTCTCCTCCCTCCTCTGTATATCTCTTTCTCTATCTTAACACTAGGTTACGACACTAAAGTTCGAGGGTTCTACTCTAAGTATCGACGTGACGAGTGGACTATGGTCCTGCCTCAGATCCTTTACTTCACTGATCCAGCTCAGCATCTCCGACTCCTCTCTCAGTTTCCCTACATCTCCTCCTGAGCTCCAATCCATCACAACGCTATCAGCCGAAAGAGTGACGTCACAAAGCTATGAAGGTCTGCTCTCATCGCTTCCTGGCTTGAAAAAGGTCGATATCACCATCGGAGATGAAAAGACAGAAAACATATGTCAGATCCAGACTAGTCTACGTCGACATCTGACGGGACAGGATCTCACACGCATCGACCCCCATTCCTTCCCATCAGAGGCGAATGTATTAAGCATGTCGAGACAGAAGATGAGAGGACTGGGTTTTCTTATCACAGAATGTCAGGCGATATTGTGCGGAGTCGCTTTCGGACTCGACGGTGCACTGATCGATGTTGTCCAGTCTTCAACGCGTTTAATGTCATCTAGTCTGTATCTTGAACAGTGAGTATATGTTATGTCAAGTAAAATTTATTGGAGGTTTTCCATCAAACCCCCCCCCCCTAGTTTTTCCCTCATTTGGCATTGGTATGGGCCTTTTTTTTCATCGGCTAATTTGATGTGTTGAAACAGTCCATTAGTTACCAAAGTATCGACCTGAAGCCATTTCAACTTGGATAAAAGAGTCCTTGAGTATCAACAATGATAATGCTTTTCTCTTCTCTTTTTACAATACGATGATAACAAGAACCGGCGATCAGTCGCAAGGCTAAACAAAATATCATCACTAATGAATACACAGTATTCTCAACGTCTTGACGAATATTCAAAGCAGATAATATAAAAATGCTCTCAGAAAGATAAACAAATAATGATGTTTAGCCTTAGAAGAAAGTCAGTTGACTTCGGAAAAATGTAAATCGGTTCAATTATGTAATGTTATTTACACATTTATTAATTGGCTACTTGTTCCCCCCCCCCTCACACTTTTTCATTTCTCTTTCAAATTATAAAGGTTTTCCAGGACGCTAAAATCCGATGAACTAGCATTAAATGTAAGTACGCTCTAATTTTACATGTCCATACGCCTCATCCGTTTGTTAATATTTCAGAAAGCATTTCACACTTCCTACTGAATAGGAATTGGAGTATCAAAAATAGTATTTCTTTAAAACAATGAATTTACGTTATGTTAGAAATATAACTATATTGACGATACGCATTTAATTTGCAATAAACATTAGTACATTAAATTTGTTCATTGACTTTGGTTCGCTTGTAGTTATTTGTTAATTGAGAATTAATTTTAAAAAATGAGGATTGGGAAATAGGAATATTGAGGGGCCTAAACTAAAAGTAAAGTATATTGGCTAAAGGCCATGTGGCATATTACAATTATAATTCTAACAAAGTTGTGGGAAGGAACTAAATACAGTTGAAAAAATGTATACGGTAGGTATCATTTCGCTATTATAGCGTATATTTTGCCTATTTTATATTGAAAATTAGAAAATAAATGAAATGTGCCAAACGATTAAGATAGAAAATTGTATAGCTTCGAAAGGAATTAAGATTGAAAAATCATGTAGGTTCTTAGCGCGTGCCGATCGATGAGTTCAAATGATCTGTAGGATTCTAGGAAGTTTTTGTCAATGCTGTTTCTTTTTTCTCCTTTCCTCTCAAAACCATCGAGATCTTTATTTAGTAAAAATTATTACTACTTGAAGTTTTCTAATTATTAACAATGTGGATTTTTTATTTTTTTTATTTCTCTTGACATGAAATTTCAAAAAAATCTCAATAATTATGGGTGATGATAGGTTTACAGGATACATTTTAACTCTATTTCTGAGAGAGAACGGATTCAATTTCGTGCGGCTCTCTCATTTGATGATGTAACAATGACGACCTGTTCTTTTTGTATGTCATCATAGATTGACACATTGAAAATCAAGGATTGCCAGCTATCTACTGAGATGACTGATAAGTTGTGGTCCTGTCTCAGATCCTTCACCTCACTGACACAGCTCAGCATCTCAGATTCCTCTCTCAGTTTCCATCCATCTCATCCGGAGCTTCTATCAGTCACAAAGCTTTCAGCCGAGAGAGTGACGTCACAAAGCTTCGAAGGAGTGCTCTCATCGGTACCTGGTGTGAAAGATATCGATGTCTCTATCGGGGTTGCAGAGACGAGCAACACCTTTCAGATCACCACCGCGTCGACCTCCAGACCTATTGGTCAGACCGGGATTACAGATGAACAGTCCTACGTTCATATCAGACTGCACGCCTGGCCAGCACTCACCACAGACATGAATATTGATTCTGGCGAGTCAATTGGAGGGCTTATTAGTCTTCTATTTCGAGATCAAACCAAAGACCAACAGCGGCTGCATGTGTCAGGGATGAAAGGCAGGGACGAAGAAGCCTTGGTTGACCTGTTTGTCAAGACTAAACAACTAACGTCCTTGAATTCGGGGTACGTAGACCTAGATCTTAATTCGTGTACAGATATTTGTATTCATGTTGCTTTTTAAAATGACATGAACACAGACTATTATATTAACATCTTTAAATATTGATGTTCGTTTTATCATTGCTATTACTATCACTTTTATAAGAAGATTATTATCATAATTGTTATTGTTAGTATTGTTGTTTTTATAATGATCTTTATTGCCTCTTTTATTCTTTATTAATGTGAAATAATGTCTCAATAATCGATTGAATCATATTCTTTCCCTCGTTCTTGTGATTAATATTCTATGTAGGAGTGGATTTGGTTCTCTTAGCGACACAGACGCCATCCAGGTTAGTAGAATTTTGTAAAACGGGTGCATGCATTTCGCTTTGAAAAATTCGAGAAAGGGATGTTCTTTGCACTAAACTAAGACAATTGAAACAAAGTAAAATTGTTTGTTTGTTTTTGAAAGAAAACAATCAATTATCGCATTGTGAATTTAGATGGTTCAATAGTCATTGCATTTTCAACTTCACTGGTGTTGAATTATATCTGCCCACATTAAGTATCAATATTTATGTGTGCATTTCATTGTAGAATACTAGGCTTAAGATACAGCAGTGCCAGCTATCTACTGAGATGACCGAGAAGTTGTGGTCGTACCTCAGATCCTTCACCTCACTGAACCAGCTCAGCATTTCGGACTCCTCTCTCAGTTTCCCTCCATCTCCTCCAGACCTTCCATCCGTCACAAAGCTATCAGCGCAGAGAGTGACGTCACAAAGCTATGAAGGTCTGCTCTCATCGCTCCGTGGCTTGGAACAGGTCGATATCACTATCGGAGATGCAAATACAGAAGACATATCTCAGATCCAGACTAGTCTACATCGACATATGACGGGACAGGATCTCACATGCATCGACCCCCATTCCTTCCTATCAGATGGGAATGTATCAAGCATGCCCCAAAAGAGGATAAGAGGACTGGGTTTTCTCATCACAGAATGTCAGGCGATATTGTCCGGAGTAGTTTTCGGACCCAAGGAAACAGTGATCGATCTTGTCCAGTCTTCAACGCGTTTAATGTCAGCTAGCCTGTATGTAGAACAGTGAGTAACTGTTAAGCCAAGAAATTTTATTCCCTCCCATGTTCTCCAAAATTGTTATTGATATGGGCATCACCGTGCATTTTATTCCATTCGTTAGGCTGATGCGTTAAACCAGTCCTTTAATCATTTAAAATACCAAAGTATCAACCTGAAGTCGATTTAACTTGCGAAAAATATTCATGGAAGTTTTTGTTTCGACAAAGTCATATAATACAATTAAATGTTTATATCCTCTCAACATTTTAGTAGAGATTCTTAAACAGGAAATATAACAATGTAACCATGTGATCATTATTGGATTTAGCCTTAGAGAATTTTTTTTTTTTAAATTTTGAAGAACAAAATATTAGTTGTGTAGCTCATATTTCCCAGGTAATTACTATAATTGTTGGGACCGCTCTCTGTGAATGGATACCCATAATTGTTTGTCAGATCGAAATATTTCAACATTTTTACTGGAAATTATTGGTATCATACAATATTCGCTGTCTTCTATTTTAAACATATTAGTCGTAATTTGTTGTTCTCAAACGTTTAAAGTGGTTACATATTAGTCGTAATTTGTTATTCACAAACGTTTAACGTGGTTACATGCTATCCTTAATTCTTCATCTGTCTTTGAAATAATGTAGGTTTTTCTGGTCACTAAACTCCAATCAAGTTGCATTGCATGTAAGTATTCTCTACATTTTTATGACCGTACGCCTCATTATTTTTAATTTTTAAGAAAGCAATTCGCACTTCCTACCGAATAGGCAAGTAAAGGGATCCGGTAACTATCTCTCAGATTCTGAAACAAAATCCCGGATTTAGCTCATGCTGCAATGATAATTAGAAACCTTTATATCAGTCAGGAACTCCATGACTTTTACAAGCCAATCGCCTGTCTGATTATCAAGATATTAATGATTGGAACTCGAAACGAAATTTGCCAAACGGTTATCATAACACTAAAGTATATTGGGGAAAACGAGTATGGAAAAACCGGTCACTCAAAGTTTTAAAAAAAAAATTGAGGCACTTCTTGATCATTTTGAAGCTCTATTTTTTAGGGCTTCAATATAACACCAGATCACAGACACTGATAACACGTAGGGCCGTGTATATCAGATTTAACATTGTTAAACGATACCTTTAAAGTATCAGAAATATAAATTCTTTGAAAATATGCAATGGCTTCAGTTCAGATTAGTCTTTATTCATAAATAATATTTTACGTATTACATTATATAATTTCGTTCATGCCAGAAATAAAACTATATACTAGTAGGTATAGCACACCAAAAATAAGTACAAAAAACACATGTTATTTGATGATTGCAAATGATCAAGCTCTATGAAAGCTTCAAAAAACAAAAAACAGAATTGAAATCGGTCAATGCGTTGTGATTTTATACCATTTTTTTGAAATCTCAAAATTACAGAAAAACCTGCCAGAAATGGTCAAATTGGCAAAAATTGCAAAATTCGACAAAGTTGACAACTTAATTCATCACTTTCTCGGACACAAATAATAAATTAAATGTCAGACATTACAATATCATCTTTGTGGTAAAAAAATACAAAAAGAAAATTCATATATCTATTACCGTTTTGAAAACAGAAGCCAAGAAAATAAGTAATTTTTGCCATTTTTGCGAATCTGCAGATACGAAAAAGTTGTGAAAATAACTAAGTCCGCCTAATTAATATGCGCATATGTAATCAAATCAGTGAAACCTATGTATATCAGACAAGTATGGAAATATATTTTATTTGAAAGAAAAAAAGAGAAAAAAAATCATGAATATTCATCAAATATGCAAATTAGGTCATTTCAGCTAATTATATAATATAGGAAAGTCAAATTGCGCATTTTGTTGGCATTTTTTAAATCATATATTTTTAGATCATATTTACGCCAAATATTAACATTAACTTCCAAATATTTTTGCAATGCCAATAAAATATGGCGATGGAAATTACTTGGATCACCGTCACAGCTTTTTCCTCTTGTGTTTCACAAATTATTCAGAAAAACCGATCAAATGATAAGAATTTGCAGACTTTCAGGTACATCACAGTATATTTGTCTTTTAAAAAAATGTCAGATTTGAGGATTTATGACAATTTTCTGAGAAGCCATTCAACAGGCCAAAACATTCCACAGGGACTGAATTTTAGAGTAACAAACAATTTGGTGATCCCAGTACAGTTGTGGCTACCTTGAGTGTAAACAACAAATTGATTTAATGAGTGAAACACATAAGGATATTGCATTTTTTGTAGGGGAGTTTTATACTTTGAGGTGCATTTTCACCACGCAGATTAACAGTGCAAGTCAATGGGCGATCAGCGGGCCATGTCACACATGGATGAAAAGACAATATTCTAAGTAAAAATTTAACATATTTCCAACATGCCTATAACAATAAAACTACACAGAATTGTAGTCAAAGTTATGCTTGAAATATATGTGAAATAAAATTTAAAAAAATATTGTTTAGCTTTTTTAAATAAATTTACAAAAATTGCTATTTCTACCAACTGTCTGCTGTTGTGTGTGTGTGTTCGCGGGGCAGACTGTGTGCATAGGCAGTGTGATCACCCTAATACTAGCAGTACACAGGAATTTGCAAAGAACATAAGCATAATTATAACATGTATTAAATGACTTCGGTCTGCTTGTAGTTATTGTTATTTGAGAACTAAATTATAAATTCGAAATGGGGATTTTACGGGGCCTAAGGAAATACAAAAACATACCTCGTTTGCTCTACGCCCCGTAGCATAACACAATTATATGCTAAGTCTAACATAGTTGTGGGAACGAACAAAGAACAGTTGAATACAAAGCATTCAAAAGGATCATTTTGTCTATTTTCTACCACAAAATTATGATATCGGTGCAACGATTCTGATAGTAAATTGCAGCTAATATGAACTTAATTAAGATAGTCCGAAGCGTGTGTCAATTGGTATATCAGGTTGAGTTCCATGCAATGTATCGGCATGCATCAATTGATTAATTTTCCTACTAGAGTAACGCAACATGGCTTCTCTTTGATTGATCATATATATACCAATATGAATGTTCCCAGTATTCATGCAGGAATAATTGAATCTGACGTTACAGACCACTTTCCGATCTTTACCATTTTTAAGTCTAATATACAATTTAAGAAAAAGTCTTGCCGAGGAAAATTAATGTCTCGTTCTTACAAGAACTATGATGTTACAAAATTCCATGCTGAGCTTGCCAACATAACATGGGAATCAGTTTATGCAGCGGATGATGCTGATCTCGCATACTCCCGTTTTTGTGAAATCATGACAAAAGTGTGTGATGAGCATGCACCAGTTGTAGCTCAACACGGTAAAAGGAGAAAGAACGAACCTAAGAAACCTTGGATTACAAAAGCTATAATGAATTCCATAAAAAAGAAACATACAATGTATTCACAGGTTCTTGCCACCAACCACAATCCTGTCTATTTAACAACATACAAGAAGTACAGGAATATGTTAACTACAATAATCAGAAACTCAAAGAGAAATTACTATAGTAGGATATTCCTTGAAAATAAGGGTGATACTAGCAAAACATGGAAGACTGTAAACGAGATTTTAAGTGGTGGAAACAATTCGTTTAAGCCAACAGTGGTGGATAAATTGTGTGTGAATGATACTGGTACTAATGAAACCCTGTGTAATGAACAAGATATTGCAAATGCATTTAATGACTTCTTTGTTAATGTTGGTCCAAATTTGGCGAATGCCATACCAAACACAAATCGTAATACAGAGAAAGTTTTAGACGATGGTGTAGACAAATCTTTCTTCTGGAAACCAGTTACTGAGACTGAGGTTAACAACCATTTAATAGCCTTGAATGTAAAGAAAGCTAGTGGGTATGATAATATGCCAATCAAGCTGATAAAAGATGCTGTGCACTATGTAACTTCTCCCCTTACATTTATTTTCAATCTGTCTTTCACCTCTGGTAAATTCCCAGATGCCTTTAAAATAGCAAAAGTGACACCTGTTTATAAGAAAGGACCTAAAGATGAAGCAGGAAATTATAGACCTATTTCAGTATTACCTGTTCTTGGGAAGGTTTTTGAAAAAATTGTAAATAATAGGCTTCTTGACTTTCTTGAAAAAAATCATGTATTATATGAGCACCAGTATGGCTTCCGTAAAAAATACAGTACAAAATTGTCAATGATAAATTTAGTTAACACTTTGAGGAATTCAATGGATGAGGGAAGAATCACACTTGGGATATTTGTAGACTTTAAGAAAGCATTTGATACAATTAATCATGATATTTTATACAGCAAACTTTCACACTATGGAATACGAGGAATAGCATTACAGTGGTTTAAGGACTATTTTTATAGAAGATTTCAAATTGTACAGTACGGAAATGTAACATCTCCCATGCTGCCTTTAACATGTGGTGTACCGCAAGGCTCTGTCCTAGGCCCAACGCTTTTCCTACTTTATATTAATGATATGCCATTTGCTACACGTTACTTTAACTTTCGACTCTTTGCGGATGACTCAAACTTATTCCATACATTTCCTGAAGGGCAAAAAGAAATTGATATGACTGAAGTGAACACAAATCTTCAAATTGTTTCAGACTGGTGTAATGCTAATAAACTGACAATTAATTTACAAAAGACGAGTTATATGCTAATAAGAAACCAGAGACGGCAGATTAATGTTCAAGGGCAACTGGCTATATCAGAAGCTGAAATAATAGAAGTTGATTCTTCGCTCTTTGTTGGGATAAAGATTGATAAACACTTGACTTGGAAACCCCACATACAAATGGTTAATAAATGCATCAGACAAAAAGTAGGAATCCTCTTCCGCTTACGGCATTTTGTGCCTAGAAATATCCTAGTGTTGTTGTATAAAACCTTTATTCAACCTCATATATCATACGGAATTGAAGTGTGGGGGAGCACTTACAAGTCTCACTTAAATTGCATACTGTATACACAGAAGATGGCCATACGGACAATCACATTTAGCCATTTTATGAGTCGTTCAGCACCATTGTTTTACGAATTGAAAATCTTAGATATTAACAAGTTCTATGAGTTGTCTCTATGTACATTTATGTATGACCTAGTACATAATAATTTACCTCACTGTTTGACGGATTATTGTGATAAAATTGAGCATAGATACAATACAAGAAAAAGAGAAAAGGGCCATCTACGTATACCACTGTATAAAACAACACAAGGCAAATTTTCAGTAACTTGTGTAGGAACCCGATTATGGAATGAACTTCCCGATGAAATCAAAAACAAAGGGTCTAGAAACACTTTTCGTAAACATCTCAACGATTACTTGATGAATAAGTGATTGAATTATGCAAGTACACATGTATATATTGTAAATAATCTCCATATTACATTTTTGTTGTTTTTTTTTGTCAAAAAAATGCAATTTTTTGTATAAATAATCTGTAGATACATGTATCTATGACTTTTTAACCTGGTATATCCTTTTCATAATTATATTTGGAGTGTAGAAATTGTGCTACGGTATTACTCAACATGTATACTTCTACTGTCAAGTTTTATTTTTTGATAATGATATATTTATTTTTGCCAAGTGTGTGCTAAGAACAGGGGCCAGACTCGACTAGCACATGTGATTATTTGGCTCCTTTTCATCACCTTCTATATTCTATGAGAAAAGACATATGTCTAGCATATCAATACTTTGTTAGGTTTTTCTTTAATATGATCTATAATATTCATTTATGAACATGTACCATTCACGATGTATTCAAATGTTTAATCACTGATGTTATTGATGATGAATAAATAAAATCAAATCAAAAATCAATCAAATCAAATCAAATCAATTGACAGACAGTGTTTGTTTATGTTTCTTCATTCTCCTTTCTTCTCCAAACAATCAATATCTTTGTCTTGAGAAATTGGTTCCTACTCGTAATTTTACTCCCTTTTAACAGTTTTTATTTGTTATCTTGTAACAATGACAAATTTTTCTTTCTAAATGTCATCATAGATTAAAATGTGGAACATCAAGGACTGCCAGCTATCTACCGAGATGACCATTAAATTGTGGTCCTGTCTCGGAGCCTTCATCTCACTGAACCATCTCACCATCTCTGACTCCTCTCTCAGTTTTCCTCCATCTCCTCCTGAGCTTTCATCCGTTACAAAGTTATCAGCTGAGAGAGTGACGTCACAAAGCTACGAAGGTCTGCTCGCATCGCTTCCTGGCTTGAGAGATATTTATATCACTATCGATGATGCAGAGAGAGACATACCTCAGATCACGGCTGGTCTTCGTCGGACCGAAGGACAGCAGCTCACAACTATCAGACTTGAGGCACCGTCATCACTCCCATCAGAAAAGAAGAGTATATCGAGAGAGACGGTGAGAGAATTGGTTCTTCTGATTAGAGAACAAACTGAGAACCTGCGGTGTCTATATCTGGCCGAGGTGAAGTGTTTGGACGAAGAAGACTTGGTTGAACTTGTTGAGTCGTTAACATATTTGAAGGCATCGGATAGTCTACATTTACAGTGAGTTTGGGTAGATGCAGGCGCGTACGCAGACGGGAGGGGGGGGGGGTTGGGGTTAACCACCCCCTCATTGTTTTTGTATGTGTGTGTTTTTGGAGGGAAAAAACCCCTCCCCTCCCCCCTCAAAATGTTTTTAATTTATTTTATTCTATTAAGTTATTTTTTGTGTGTGTGTTAAAAATGAAGGGTGAAAAAGTGAACTTACACCCTTTCCCTATACTGAACGAAATATCGGTTGGTATAATTTTCTAATTTCCGGGACAAAAACAAAATATTCCTCTTATCCCCCCCCCCCCCCCCCCCCGCTTATTCAGCGGCTGGCTGAGTCGTTGCAAACATTTTGGCGCGATTTTCAAATCCCCCCCCCCCCCCTGGGAAAAATCCTGCGTATGCTACTGGGTAGATGTTCATACATATATGAATGAAATAAAGTAGATACAATCGAACAGAAAGTGTAACTGTTAACTATAAAAAATTAAAGGCGAATAATAGGTTTGTTTATTATGCGTTTTTCTTTCATAAAATTTGGTTGAGTAAATATGTTTGTGTCTTGAAATGTGTTACGACTTCAAGATCAGTAAAATTAAAGGCACAATACAAACTGCTCGAAATTAAAAACGAATTCGGAATTGGTTAAATGAAAGGAGGGGGCATGCAGATACTATCAAAATTTGAAAGCATCGGATAGTCTGCATTTACAGTGAGTTTGGATAGATGTTCATTCATATATTAATGAATTAAAATAAATAAAATTAAGCAGAAAGTGTAACTGTAAACTATAATAGGCGTTTTTTGTTTCATCAAATTTGGTTGAATAAAGATGTTAATGTTTTTAAACGTATTACGAACTACTTGTTCAAGATAAGTAAAAATAAACGCACGACACAAACTGCTGGAAATCAAAAATGAATTTGAAATTAGTTAGATAATTGGAGGGGGCATTCAAATATTATCAAAACGTCAATGCGATAATTTTCGATGGGAATCCTCTAATCCACCCCAATCAACTCAACAGCTTCTCGCGGGAGCGGGGTGTTGTGTGTGTGTGTGGGGGGGGAATCTTGGAGTGCCAATATTATATTTTTCTTACATCCCTTCTTTTTTCCATCCCATACTGACAATGTAAACATTTCACATTTTAGGCAGTTTTTTTCTTTTAACTCGCATTCCCGCTGTACTACTCACAACGTCTGACATTGTTCCTCATGCAATATTTGTTGAAAGACTTAATGATCTCTTTATGATTATATTCAATTTACCGGGACCTTCTGCATTTTTGTATTGTACTGTACTCCCATGCCGGTCCGATATCAGTGTTATTTTATAAATCCCCTAAAACAATTTCCATTTTTTTATGTATTATTTGTGTTTGATTAGTTTCCAACCCTCTTTTTCAAATATTATAGGTCTCTTGATGGTGGATCTTTCAAATACGGTAGACAATCGGGTGTCAAGGTTAGCAGATATCTTAAATTATATCCCGCATACTAAGAATCTTGCAATCTAATTGGTCTAAACGAGGTCACATGATAAAATATAGATAAGTACTATCTACCTGAGATAGTACTTTTGTATAGTATTTTTGTGCTGCTTCCCCACTTGCCCACCCTTGCCCATTGAATACGCATAGCAAAGTATGTTACGCGAAATGTCAAAGTCAATGTCAATGTCAAATGAGCGCGCATCGACTGTATTACATGTATGCATGTTGCGCTTTGTAAAATCTAGCTGAAGCTAAACTGTCTGCAGAATCAGTTCTTATTATTATGTAAAATTCACTTTAAATAGACCTTATTGCCGATGTGGGATATAAAACAAATATTAAACTCCTTTACTCGGGCAATGGATACAAATTATCATCGCCTCGGTGATAGTTTGCACCATTACCCTCGTAGTCGATTAATATTTGCTTACTAATACTTTAATACTACCAACATTTAAGAGAGCATTTTACTTTTTGCGAATGCAAGACGAAAACAAAAGTTTTTTTCGAGTAGTAAAATCAAAGATAACTCTATAGTTAGGTGTGATTTGGCCACAACTTGTCACGAGATATCGATGGCAAGAATTGTAATTTGCATATTTCTCGTTTTGCATCATATACCTTATCCAAACAACCCTACGCGTACCCATTTTTTGCAATATCAAAGCAGCGCACATTTAAAACGAAGACTGGACGGCTCGAGAAAAAAAAAAGGCATGAGACCACAATTGCAATTATGTTATGTTAGCGAAGTGCAATCCAGGTGCAATCTCATATACCATATACTTACCAGATAAAAATGAACACAATGTTTTAACGCAAGGGAGTTATATTTCCCCGCGTTAGCACTACCAGTAAATATATACATACTTAAATTATCGTTATTCATTTAATGTCAACCGTTAAGTTGCAATACAAGGGGAGGGGTGGAGGGGTCTCATTATGTACCCGGTTTCGCATAGCAGTATTAGCGTGGCGTAACAATCTACTCTCTCTGTATTTCGTTATCTGTCCTTCAGGTAGAGAAATGTCGGCTATCTACTGAGATGACTGTCAGAATGTGGTCCTGTCTCAGATCCTTCATCTCACTGAACCATCTCACCATCTCTGACTCCTCTCTCAGTTTTCCTTCATCTCCTCCTGAGCTTCCATCCGTTACAAAGTTATCAGCTGAGAGAGTGACGTCACAAAGCTACGAAGGTCTGTTCGCATCGCTTCCTGGCTTGAGAGATATTGATATCACTATCGATGATGCAGAGAGAGACATACCTCAGATCACGGCTGGTCTTCGTCAGACCGAAGAACAGCGGCTCACAACTATCAGACTTGAAGCACCGTCATCACTCCCATCAGAAAAGAAGAGTATATCGAGAGAGACGGTGAGAGGATTGGGTCTTCTGATTAGAGAACAAACTGAGAACCTGCGGTGTCTATATCTGGCCGAGGTGAAGTGTTTGGACGGAGAAGACTTGGTTGAACTTGTTGAGTCGTTAACATATTTGAAGGCATCGGATAGTCTACATTTACAGTGAGTTTGGGTAGATGCAGGAGCGTACGTAGACGGGAGGGGGGGGGGGGGGGGGGGTTAACCCCCCCTCATTTTTTTTTGAATGTGTGTGTTTTGGAGGAAAATCCCCCCTCCCCTCTCCCTCAAAATGTTTTTAATTTATTTCATTGTATTTTGCTATTTTTTGTGTGTGTTAAAAATGAAGGGTGAAAAAAGTGACCTTACAGCCTTTCCCTACTGAACGAAATATCGGTCGGTATAATTTTCTAATTTCCGGGACAAAAAAAAAAAAAAATATTGCTCTTATCCCCCCCCCCCCCCCCCCCCGCTTATTCGGCGGCTGGCTGAGTCGTTGCAAACTTTTTGGCGCGATTTTCAAATGTTAACCCCCCCCCCGGGAAAAATCCTGCGTATGCTACTGGGTAGATGTTCATACATAATATGAATGAAATAAAGTAGATACAATAATTAAACAGAAAGTGTAACTGTTAACTATAAACATTTAAAGGCGAATAATAGGTTTGTTTATTATGCGTTTTTCTTTCAAAAAATTTGGTTGAGTAAATATGTTTGTGTTTTGAAATGTGTTACGACTTCAAGATCAGTAAAATCAAACGAATTCGGAATTGGTTAAATGAATGGAGGGGGCATGCAGATACTATCAAAAATTCAATGCGATCATTTCCGATTGGAATCCTCTAATCCGCCCAGCAAGTTCAAGGTCTTCTCGCGGGAGTGGGGTGTTGTGTGTGTATGTGTGCGTATGTGTGTATGTGTGTGTGTGTATTGGGGGGGGGGGGGGGTCTTGGAGTATCATGATTATATATTTCTTATATTCCTACTTTTTTGCATCCCATACTGACAATGTAAACATTCACACATATTTAGGCAGTTTTTGTCTCGCTTTCAACTCTCTTTTTTAAATACTATAGGTCTCTTGATGGGGGATGTTTCGAATACGATAGACAATCAGGTGTCCAGGTAAGCAAATATCTTAAACTAACACTTTACGTCTACTAACATTTAAGAAAGCAATTTACTTTTTGTGCCTGACGGGAGAACGGAAATTAAAGTTATTTTTCAAATAGTAAAATGAAAGATAGCTCTTACAGATACAAAGGTATGACGGGGCCACAGCTTGACACGTTAATTCGAAGGCGAGAATTGTAATAAGGATATTCCTCTTCCGGTCTGTTGTCGATGGTTATATTTACCTTATGGTCAAATGTAGCTTATTTTAGCGTTATACACTATCCAAAATATCCTACGCATACTTGTTAGCAACTTTATATCAGCGCGCATTTGACACAAAGACATAAGGCATAAGATAACAATGGCCTTAATTTCTTTTAACGAAGTACAATCAAGGCTTTTTCATATACCATATACTGTACTAACTGGATTAAATTAATACACTTTTCGTCGCTAGGGAGATATAATTTCACTTGTTATCATTTTCCG
Organism: Strongylocentrotus droebachiensis; assembly: GCA_035222895.1. Lineage (NCBI taxonomy): Eukaryota > Metazoa > Echinodermata > Echinoidea > Camarodonta > Strongylocentrotidae > Strongylocentrotus > Strongylocentrotus droebachiensis. The sequence goes on along the minus strand of JAVYIG010000274.1, from coordinate 112,980 downwards.
TATAGCGCTGCGCGCACTACCAGTAAATATATACATACTAAAATTATCGTTATTCATTTAAAGTCAACCGTTAAGTTGCAATACAAGGTGAGGGGTGGGGGATCTCATTATGTACCCGGTTTCGCATAGCAGTATTAGCGTGGCGTAACAATCTAGTCCCCCCGTATTTCGTTATCCATCCTTCAGGTAAAGGAATGTCGGATATCTACTGAAATAACTGCCAGGATGTGGTCCTGTCTCAGATCCTTCACCTTACTGAACCATCTCACCATCTCGGACTCCTCTCTCAGTTTTCCTCGATCTCCTCCTGAGCTTCCATCCGTTACAAAGTTATCAGCTGAGAGAGTTACGTCACAAAGCTACGAAGGTCTGCTCTCATCACTCCCTGGCTTGAGACAAATCGATATCACCATCAATGATGCAGAAAGAGAAATACCTCAGATCACGACTTGTCTTCGTCGGACCAAAGGGCAGCAGCTCACAACCATCAGACTTGAAGCACAGTCATCACTCCCATCAGAGATGAATAGTGTATCGAGAGAGACGGTGAGAGGATTGGGTCTTTTGATCAGAGAACAAACCAAGAACCTGCGGTGTTTTTATCTGACCGGGATGAAGTGCTTGGACGAAGAAGACTTGGTTGAACTTGTTGAGTCGTCAACATATTTGAAAGCATCGGATAGTCTACATTTACAGTGAGTTTGGATAGATGTTCATACATATATCAATGAATTAAAATAAATAAAATTAGGCAGAAAGTGTAACTGTAAACTATAATAGGCGTTTTTTGTTTCATCAAATCTGGTTGAATAAAGATGTTAATGTTTTTAAACGTATTACGAACTACTAATTCAAGATAAGTAAAAATAAACGCACGACACAAACTGCTGGAAATCAAAAATGAATTTGAAATTAGTTAGATAATTGGAGGGGGCATTCAAATATTATCAAAACGTCAATGCGATAATTATTTCGATAGGAATCCTCTAATCCACCCCAATCAACTCAACAGCTTCTCTCGGGAGCGGGGTGTTGTGGTGTGTGTGTGTGGGGGGGGGGATCTTGGAGTGCCATTATTATATTTGTCTTATATCCCTTCTTATTTCCATCCCATACTGACAATGTAAACATTTCACATTTTAGGCAGTTTTTTTCTTTTAACTCGCATTCCCGCTGTACTACTCACAACGTCTGACATTGTTCCTCATGCAATATTTGTTGAAAGACTTAATGATCCCTTTATGATTATATTCAATTTACCGGGACCTTCTGCATTTTTGTATTGTACTGTACTCCCAGGCCGGTCCGATATCAGTGTTATTTCATAAATCCCCCTAAACAATTTTTATTGTTTTATGTATTATTTGTGTTTGATTAGTTTCCAACTCTCTTTTTAAAATATTATAGGTCTCTTGATGGTGGATCTTTCAAATACGGTAGACAATCGGGTGTCAAAGTAAGTAGATATCTTAAATTATATCCCGCATACTAAGAATCTTGCAATCTAATTGGTCTAAACGAGGTCACATGATAAAATATAGATAAGTACTATCTACCTGAGATAGTACTTTTGTAAAGTAATTTTTTGCTGCTACCCCACTTGCCCACCCTTGCCCATTGAATACGCATAGCAAAGTATGTTACGCGAAATGTCAAAGTCAATGTCGATGTCAAATGAGCGCGCATCGACTGTATTACATGTATGCATGTTGCGCTTTGTAAAATCTAGCTGAAGCTAAACTGTCTGCAGAATCAGTTCTTATTATTATGTAAAATTCACTTTAAATAGACCTTATTGCCGATGTGGGATATAAAACAAATATTAAACTCCTTTACTCGGGCAATGGATACAAACTATCATCGCCTCGGTGATAGTTTGCACCATTACCCTCGTAGTCGATTAATATTTGCTTACTAAAACTTTAATACTACCAACATTTAAGAGAGCATTTTACTTTTTGCGACTGCAAAACGAAAACAATTTTTTTTTCGAGTAGTTAAATCAAAGATAACTTTATACTTAGGTGTGATTTGGCCACAACTTGTCACGAGATATCGATGGCGAGAATTGTAATTTGCATATTTCTCGTTTTGCATCATATACCTTATCCAAACAACCCTACGCGTACCCATTGTTTGCAATATCAAAGCAGCGCACAATTAAAACGAAGACTGGACGGCTCGAGAAAAAAAAAGGCATGAGACAACAATTGCCATTATTTTCTGTTAGCGAAGTGCAATCCAGGCTATCTCATATACCATATACTTACCAGATAAAAATGAACACAATGTTTTATCGCAAGGGAGTTATATTTCCCCGCGTTAGCACTACCAGTAAATATATACATACTAAAATCGTTATTCATTTAATGTCAACCGTTAAGTTGCAATACAAGGGGAGGGGTGGGGGGGGGGGGGATCTCATTATGTACCCGGTTCGCATAGCAGTATTAGCGTGGCGTAACAATCTACTCTCTCTGTATCTCGTTATCTGTCCTTCAGGTAGAGAAATGTCGGCTATCTACTGAGATGACTGTCAGAATGTGGTCCTGTCTCAGATCCTTCATCTCACTGAACCATCTCACCATCTCTGACTCCTCTCTCAGTTTTCCTCCATCTCCTCCTGAGCTTCCATCCGTTACAAAGTTATCAGCTGAGAGAGTGACGTCACAAAGCTACGAAGGTCTGCTCGCATCGCTTCCTGGCTTGAGAGATACTGATATCACTATCGATGATGCAGAGAGAGACATACCTCAGATCACGGCTGGTCTTCGTCGGACCGAAGGACAGCAGCTCACAACTATCAGACTTGAAGCACCGTCATCACTCCCATCAGAAAAGAAGAGTATATCGAGAGAGACGGTGAGAGGATTGGGTCTTCTGATTAGAGAACAAACTGAGAACCTGCGGTGTCTATATCTGGCCGAGGTGAAGTGTTTGGACGAAGAAGACTTGGTTGAACTTGTTGAGTCGTTAACATATTTGAAAGCATCGGATTGTCTACATTTACAGTGAGTTTGGGTAGATGCAGTAGCGTACGTAGACGGGAGGGGGGGGGTTGGGGTTAACCCCCCCCCCTCATTTGTTTTTAATGTGTGTGTTTTGGAGGAAAATCCCCCCTCCCCTCCCCCCTCAAAATATTTTTAAATCATTTCATTGTATTTTGTTATTTTGTGTGTGTGTTAAAAATGAAGGGTGAAAAAAGTGACCTTACACCCTTTCCCTACTGAACGAAATATCGGTCGGTATAATTTTCTAATTTCCGGGACTAAAACAAAATAATATTGCTCTTATCCCCCCCCCCCTGCTTATTCAGCGGCTGGCTGAGTCGTTGCAAACATTTTGGCGCAATTTTCAAATTTTAACCCCCCCCCCCCCCCCCCTGGGAAAAATCCTGCGTATGCTACTGGGTAGATGTTCATACATATATGAATGAAATAAAGTAGATACAATTAAACAGAAAGTGTAACTGTTAACTATAAAAATTTAAAGGCGAGTTATAGGTTTGTTTATTATGCGTTTTTCTTTCAAAAAATTTGGTTGAGTAAATATGTTTGTGTTTTGAAATGTGTTACGACTTCAAGATCAGTAAAATCAAAGACACAATACAAACTGCTCGAAATTAAAAACGAATTCGGAATTGGTTAAATGAATGGAGGGGGCATGCAGATACTATCAAAAATTCAATGCGATCATTTCCGATTGGAATCCTCTAATCCGCCCAGCAAGTTCAAGGTCTTCTCGCGGGAGTGGGGTGTTGTGTGTGTGTGTGTGTGTGTGTATATTGGGGGGGGGGGGGTCTTGGAGTATCATGATTATATTTTTCTTATATTCCTACTTTTTTTGCATCCCATACTGACAATGTAAACATTCACACATTTTTAGGCAGTTTTTGTCTCGCTTTCAACTCTCTTTTTCAAATACTATAGGTCTCTTGATGGTGGATGTTTCGAATACGATAGACAATCGGGTGTCCAGGTAAGCAGATATTTCAAACTAATGCTACACGACTACTAACATTTAGGAAAGCAATTTACTATTTGCGCCTGTGACGGGAAAACGCAATTAAAAGTTATTTTCAAGTAGTAAAATCATAGATAGCTCTTACAGATACAAATTAAGGTGTGATTGGGTCACAGCTTGTCACGTGATATCGACGGCGAGAATTGTAGTAAGCATGTTTCTCTTCTGGTCAGTTGTCAATGGTTATATTGACCTTATGGTCAAATTAGCATATTTTGGCGTCATGCCCTATCCAAACAACCCTACGCTTACCCGATGTTTGCAAGTGTCTAACAGCGCGCATTTGACACGAAGACTGGGCGGCTCGACAAAGAAAACACAAGGCATGAAATAACAATTGCCATTAATTTATTTTAACGAATTGCAATCAAGGCTATGACATATACACTGTAAAAAAGAATTTGTTCATTGGTAATTTTTACGTATTTTTTCCATGTAGAATTTACTTGAAAACATTACTTTTGCCACTTACGCACTAAATTTAAGTCTTGCTTACTCAAACTTTCAATTTAGTAGAACATACGTGGAATATTTAAGTAAAATCAAATACATAAGAACTTTAAGTAATTTCAGCTTGTATTAATTTAGTAATTTTAACTCAAAATCAGAAAGTATACGTATTACTCAAACAATTTATGTTGATTATTCTTATCTTTTTAAAGTAAGGACCGATGCAGTGCGTAATAGAAATATTTACATAGTTTATGAATATTCATTAAGACCAAATTAAACTCTTTTTTTAAATAAAACAATTCTTTTTTGTGGTTGAATGAAAATTTAAGGACTTTAAAACATTTACTAATTCATTTAACATGGCTAAGCAAAGACAAGACAATTTTTAATTGTTACCCAGTTCAAAACCAATCAAAACTTGATAATCCAGGAAATTGTCAACCAATTTTCCTTTTAAGATGCTACGATCAAGTATATATAAAATTTGGAGCCTTTCAATATGTGTCGAATTGAAGCGTATGTAATCTTAAATAGAAGTAGTGAATGATTAGTGGATGTTACTTGTTAGATTAGATGGGTACTAAATCGTGCAATATGTAATCCTATCATAGCTTTTTTTTAATTATCTAAAATGATTACAATACTTAAATTATTTACGTTAATGTAACTCGATTTAACTGAGTAAAAATTTATTCAGCAAAATAAGTAAATTCTACTTAAGATGCCGTAGGTAATATTTACTTAATAAAAATAAGGCAATTCTTTTCCTCAATTTCATTGAGTTATTTCGACTATTATTTGTTTACAGTGTACAGTCAAACCTGTCTATAGCGACCGCCTAAGGGAAACACAAAAAAGGTCTTTAAAGATAGGTTCCTATAGTACACATTTCAATAAGAAACCGTTTTCAAGGGAAACAAAAAATGTGGTCTTTGCAGACAGGTGGTCACTAAAGCAGGTTTGACTGCACCATATACTACTGGGATGTAAGGAATACACTTTTTCATCGCAAGGGAGTTTTTTCCTTGTTATCATTTTCCATATAGTGCTGCAAGCCCTACCAGTCAACATATACTGTGATTATCATTAATCATTTAATGTCAACCGTTAAGTCTGATTCCAAGGGGGGGGGGGGGCTCTCATTATGTACCCGCTTTCGCATAACGACATTAGTGTGGCGTAACAATCTAGTCTCTCTTTATTTTGTTATCCGTCCTTCAGGTAAAGAAATGTCAGATATGTACTGAACTAACTGCAAGGATGTGGTCCTGTCTCAGATCCTTCACCTCGCTCGACCATCTCACCATATCAGACTCCTCTCTTAGTTTCTCTCCATCTCCTCCTGAGCTTCCATCCGTCACAAAGCTCTCAGTTGAGAGAGTGACGTCACAAAGCTACGAAGGTCTGCTTTCATCGCTTCCTGGCTTGAGAGTGATCGATATCACTATCGATGATGCAGAGAAGGACATACCTCAAATCACGACTTATCTTTGTCGGACCGGAGGACATAAACGAATGCTCACACACATCACCCTTAAAACATTGTCATCACTCCCATCTGAGAAGAAGAGTGTATCGAGAGAGACGGTGAGAGGATTGGGTCTTCTGATCAGAGAACAAACCAAGAACCTGCAGTACCTATGTCTGGCCAGGGTGGAGTCATTGGACGAAGAAGTCTTGGTTGACCTCATCGAGTGTTGCAGACGGGTGAAGACGATGTCAAATGTGTGGTAAGTTTTCGATAAAATTTCGTTTGTCAGATTCAAGCACTGTACTTTGCTATGTCTGGCGAAAGGATCTAGTTCTGTTGGTATAGGGGTTTGTTATGAATTTAACGCACAAAGAAGAACACAAATTCCATTCGTTGTCTGTATAGTTACATCTTATAACCACACTTTATTAATGAAATTAACCCAAAAAACATCAACCTGCGTTTTCCAAGACGTGTATTCTACAGATATATCCTAGCGATGAACAATGAAAATAGTATCACGTGTCTTTTACCTTCAAGCAAAATATTCCCACAATCTTCCTGTGTTTCTAAGCAAAAGTATCATTACCCCTTTTGGTGCAGTACTGCAAGTAATACGACGTGAGCTCACTAATAATATGCCCCTTAATCATTTACGGAAAAAAGGTACAAGTCTAAATGCTTCCGCATTAGTGATATCTTCCAATTAAATGTTCCAGATATAACCGATACTTAACAACCGCCGTTGAAAGACTCTGCAGTTTGTCTCTAAGCACTCGTTCGTAACTCGCGACCGAATGTTCATAGGTATCTGATGTGACGTTCGTCTGTAGCGATGATGTACTGGACAACGTAGTAACTGTATCACGAAGTTCGAGCCGTCTTACTGCTTCAGCGAGTAGCCGTACTTCGAAGTCGAGCTCCACTGATTGAATCATTGTAGATAGCCCACGAGTACCCTGAAGTCAAAACCCGTCTAGTAGACGTATAAACCCAGCACGTCTGTGACTGCTGAAAAACAATACATGCAACCCAATGGTCATAGCATACAATGTATATCCAATCTATTAAATAAGATCATAAATTATACGAACATGGCTGCTTTCATGTATTAGAAAAATGTCCTTATTAACATCGTCCGTCAATGATATCCACTGTATTTCATACACATATGTAATACTTATCATTAAAGCACTATACAAATTACCTCCCCTTTTAGCAGGGAAAATATTATAAACCTCTTCAATCCCAAGTACTAACTTCTGCTAAACAAATGCACGATAATTTGGTAAAGTACATAGTTTATCTTCATTCCCATTTTTACAAAAGAAAAACCCAGAATAACTGCTTCTCTTCTACATAAAAATGCTCCAATAAATCATTTCAATGCTTGGCTAACACAATACTAAAATGCTATGCTTTCTCATAAACACTTAACCCCTAGTACCTTTGTGGCCTTTCCCTACCTATGCCACGCCCTATATTTGAAAACTATCCTACACACAAACACATGGATACAGATATGAAAAAGAATACAACACTGTCACTTACAGGTGTCGAAGACAATTTGAGAGCTGTAGAGGAGTCTTATCCTGGCCTGCTTGCCCTGATTTCACCAAGATAGCACCACAATGAGATAATTGCTGCGCATCCTAGCGAACTCCTCTCACATGCACTCAACAAACAGGTCCTGCTTTGACAAGTGCTAAATTCGTTCTCCCCTGCTCCCCTCTCGATTACAATCCTACTAGAAGATAATATTGTCTGCCATAGGAAAACATAAGGGTACGAATGCATAAAAGGAGAGGTTTAGACGTGGGTGTAGGCTACTATTTTCCAATATTGTTGTTATAATGTACTTATGGATCGAATTTGTATAGATATATCTCTCAGTTATGATTGATTGGTTTGTTGAACAAATTATTTTATATCCCTATAGAATTTATTATGTTCATTAATATTAAATATTATTATTACTATTGTTATCATCATCATTATTACATTTATCAACATCATCAGCAGCGTTACTTTTACTACCACTACCATTTATACTACTACTTTATTATTATCACTATCGTCATTATTATTATCATTAACAATTGTTTAATTATTCCGTTAACTATTATCATTATTATGATTTTTATTATTTCTATTATAATATAGGTAATAGGTATAGCACACCCAAAACAACTACAACAAACAAATGTTATTTGATGATTGCAAATGATCAAGCTTTATGAAAGCTTCAAAAACAAAAAAACATGATTGAAATCGGGCAATGCGTTGTGATTTTATACCATTTTTTTGATATCGCAAAATTACCGAAAAACCTGCCAGAAATGGTCAAATTGGCAAAAATGGCAAAATTCGACAAAGTTGACAACCTAATTCATCACTTTCTCGGACACAAATAATAAATATAATGATCAGACACTAAAATGTCATCTTTGTGGTAAAAAATATAAAAAAGAAAATTCATATATCTATTACCGTTTTGAAAACAGAAGCCAACAAAATAAGTAATTTTTGCCATTTTCAGACAGGTATGGAAATATATTTTATTTGAAATAAAACAAATCATGAATATTCATCAAATATGCAAATTAGGTCACAGGGGTGGGGTGGGCCTGTCAAGAATACCCCCCACGTATCCTCTGCGTGTCGTAAAAGGCGACTAAAAGGGGACCATTCAACATCAGGGGGCTGGTGGTGGTACTGGGTGGCACCAGTAGGACCAATAAAAACTTGCATCCCCTAAGACGTAGAATTGGGAAGGCGAGTTTAGGCCGCCTTTAAATAAGCCTAGCTTGCTCTGCATTGGGCAGCAGCGATGCAGTAGGAGTGTTTCGGCGGAAGATCCTTTTAGGACAACGGTGAACCTCTGATAATGACTGGCGTGCTGGATAATCCCAGATACGGCTAACTACTGCGGTGAAGAAGGCAACGGAAAACCACTTCACTATTTTTTTCCAAGAACAATCATGATGAACCACAACTCTAAAGCAAAAGCCAAAGGCGTGAAGGGGGCTCGTCTACCTCAAGGTACAAGCACCTCGCCCGGTAGGGTGTCCCATGGGCGACAGGTGGGCCCCGACCGTCAGCCAGCTACTGTTCGCAATAGGAATACCATCAGAGTTGGAACATGGAATGTGAGAACACTGTATCAGAGCGGCAAGCTGGAAAATGTTAAACAAGAGATGATGAGGCTAAATGTCAACATATTAGGACTAAATGAAACAAGATGGCTGAATAACGGCGAGTTTGTGATAGATGAGTACAGATTGATTTATGCAGGAGGTGAAAAGCATGAAAGAGGTGTGGGGTTACTGCTGGATCCAGGTATCTCAAAGAGTGTGTTGGGACACTGGTGTGTAAGTGATAGGGTGCTCCTAGTGAAATTACAGGGACACCCTTTTAACATCTCGATCATAGTGGTTTATGCACCAACGGCAGATAGTGCTGACGAAGTTATTGACACCTTTTATGATTCCTTAGATAAAGCTAAATCTCAGTGCAAATCGAATGACATTGTCATTGTCCTGGGAGACCTGAACGCTAAAGTCGGTCAAGGTATAGAGGGCAAAGCAGTATGTTTGCATGGAATTGGTGAAAGGAATGAACGAGGGGACAGATGGGTTCAGTGGTGTGAGGGGGAGAACATGGTCATCACTAATACTTGGTTCAAAGAACACCCTAGACGAGTATACACTTGGAAGAGTCCTGGCGACATCGTCAGAAACCAGATAGACTATAATTATTGCCATAAATAGTAGATTTAAAAGAGCAGTGAAACAATCAAAAACGTATCCAGGGGCTGACTGCGGAAGTGATCATGTACCGGTGATATGTACACTTCAGTGCAAATTAAAGAAACTCAAGAGACCAAAAGTTGTGAAAATATTGGATTTTAAACAGTTGAGTAAACCGGACATACGTCAAGAATTTACTGTACAAGTAAAGAATAGGTTTGAGTTGCTCATAGATGAAGGTGAAGAAAACACGTGGGAGACGATGAGAAATATTCTGGTAGAAACAGCGGAAGAGTATGTGCCGACGAAAGAGAGAAAAAGAAGGAACAAATGGATGACAGAGGAGATTCTTTTAATGATGAAAGATAGACAGAAAATTGGAAATAGACAATGCAAGAAATATAGGGACCTAGACAAACAAATTAGGCAAAAATGTAATGAGGCAAAAGAGAGCTGGCTAAACGAACAATGTGTAGAAATTGAAAATCAATTCGATAAGAATAGTAATGTTTACCAAAGAATAAATGAGATTTCAGGTAAAAAGTCTGTTTGTTCAAACCCTGGTTGTATCAAAGGAAAAGATGGGTCAATCCTGTTTGAAATGAAGGACAAAATGAGTAGGTGGAGGCAATACATTGGCGAACTTTTTGAGGATAGTAGGGAAGCAATGCCGAGTTTTGCAGATGAAGTCAAAGGGGAGAAAATTCTTAAATCTGAAGTCCGTTGGGCAATGTCAAAGATGAAGAAGAACACAGCAGCTGGACCAGATGGTGTGGTCACTGAAATGTTTGAAGCATTAGAGGAATATGGTGTTGATAGATTAACAGAAATTATCAACAAAATATATGATGACGGAACATTTCCAGATGAATTGGGCAGATCCATTTTCATTACTCTCCCAAAGAAACCGGGATCCGTGGATTGTGAGCAATATAGGACAATCAGCCTTATTTGCAATATCACTAAGATTATTTTGAGGATTCTGCTTTTGAGAGCAAGAAGAAGCATAACTCCCATGATCGGAAGGGAACAATTTTGTTTTGTAAAGGATGCGGGCACAAGAAATGCAATATTTGTGGTTAGAAATATAACGGAGAGAGCAGTCGAAATGCAAAAGGATGTGTACATGTGTTTTATTGATTATTCAAAGGCTTTTGATAAAGTAAGACATTCAGAATATTTTGAAGAGCTGAAAAAGCTTGATATATATAGGAAAGATCTAAGACTGCTACAAAGTCTATATTGGAATCAGTTTGCATGCATCAGGGTAGAAGGAGAGTGTAGTGAATATATCAACATCAGACGGGGAGTCAGACAGGGTTGTGTTATGTCGCCAGACCTGTTCAATGTGTATAGTGAAAACATTCTAAAAGAATTGGAAGATGAAAATGGGATACAAGTGGGTGGTCATTCAATCACAAATATTAGATATGCTGATGACACTGTTTTATTTTCTGAATCAGAGAAAGATCTCCAAAGACTCCTGAATGTAGTTGTAAAAGAAAGTGAGATAATGGGACTAGGGATCAACTACACCAAGACAAAGTGCCTGGTGGTATCCAAGAAGAGCAGTCCAAAATGTAACTTGAAACTGAAAGAACAGACTATTAAACAAGTCTCCTCATTTAACTACCTCGGCAGCATGATTACCGAATATGCCAGATGCGAGACAGAGATCAAGAGAAGGATAGCTCTCGCTAAATCTGCATTTTCAAAGTTAGGCAAAATTCTGACAAATCGAACACTGTGTATGAGGACCAGAATAAGGGTATTAAATTGTTACATCTACCCAGTACTTATGTATGGTAGTGAAACATGGACTTTAGCCTCTGATACTAAAAAGCGTTTGGAAAGTTGCGAAATGTGGTTTCTAAGAAGAATGATGAAAATCCCCTGGACTGACAAAGTTAGTAATGAGGAAGTTTTTACACGAGCTGGAGTGCAAAGGAAAATGATACGTGAGATGTTGATTAGGCAGTTGAAGTTCATGGGTCACATTACACGTAAAGAAGGCTTAGAGAACCTTGCTTTGACAGGGAAAATTGTGGGAAGAAGGAGTAGGGGAAGAAGGAGGATACTTTGGATGGACAGTCTGCAGAAATTGTTGGAAGAGAGAGGAGTGAAAGAACTGGGAGTGGTACTAATACAGAAGGCTAGGAGCCGAGGGTTGTGGAACAGCATGATCGCCAAAGTCAAACGATATAGCACTTAGAGAGAGAGAGATATATATTCGCGCACTCATTATGCAAATTAGGAAAGTCAAACTGTTAACTTTGGGGGCATTTTTCAAATCATATAAATAATTTATATATCATATTTACACCAAATATTAACCAAATGACGCAAATTGGCCCAATACAGTGGCTTGCAGCGGCGGCGATGGAAATAACTTGGATCACTGTCACAGCTATTTCCTCATGTGTTTCACAAATTATTCAGAAAAAACGATCAAATGATAAGAATTTGCAGCCGTTCAGCTATATCACAGTATACTTGTCTCTTTAAAAGATGTCAGATTTGAGGATTTATGACGATTTTCCGAAAAACCATTCAACTGGCCATAACATTCCACAGGGACTGAATTTCAGAGTAACTAAAAGTTTGGTGACCCCAGTACAGTTGTGGCTACCTTGAGTAAACAACAAATTGATTCAATGAGTAAAACACATGAGGATATTGCATTTTTTGTAGGGGAGTTTTATACATTGAGGTGCATTTTCACCACGCAGAATAACAGTGCAAGTCAATGGGCGATCAGCGGGCCATGTCACACATGGCTGAAAAGACAATATATTCGAATTAAATAATTTAACATATTTCTCACATGCCTATAACAATGAAACTACACAGAACTGTAGTTGAAGGTATGATTGAAATATTAGTTTAGTTTTTTTTAAATAAATTTACAAATATTGCTATGTCTACCAACTGACTGCTGTTGAGTGTGTGTGTGTGTGTGCGTGGGGCAGAATGTGTGCACAGGCAGTGTGATCACCCTAATATTAATCATCTTCAGTATAATTATTTCGGGTGGCATGATTTCTTGTTCAAGTACAATGTTGAACTTGTTAGTTAAGCTTTCAAACTTATGACTTTAAACTATTTGCATAAATATCATCGAATACAAGGAATTTAAAAGTTTCGTGCTCAGCAATGAATCGTTAAAAGAGATAGTTGGGTTTTGTTGCAAAGGGAGCTACACAACATAATTGTTTGGGGTGAGATAACGAAAAACTGAGTGTCAAGTTTGAAAGAACGTACAATTTAAATGACAAAACTATCTTTGTTTGATCAAATCGGTTTAGAGACAGCCGAACTTGCCGGCCCGTGTATTGTTGTTATTAATTAATTCATTAATTAACGGTCACCGTATATTTTGGAAATTGGAGGTGATTTGGGTTGGTCGTATTTAATCTAAATTTCATACATTTTGGGGTCTAAAATTACCTTCATAGCAATTTTAAGGGCTTGCAACGAACACTCACGTATCACGTTCACGTTCACGTTTTGCGCCCTTTCGTGAAACAGGTCACCCAAATCTACAAAGTGTTGGGTTACGTGACCCAACAATTTGTTGATTTGCTAAATGCAATCTACTAAAGCTCACGTAAATTGACGCTGGCGTTTAAAAAAAAAATGCAAATTGTCATTGAGAAGAGACTAATGGCAAAAAAGCTGCTTCAGGCCAGAATCTGTTGTGTAACTCTGTGGTTCACTCTGCGTATATGTATGCTCGACTAATTCAGTAAATGGACGAAACAAATACTACTACCATTACTTCTTGTACTAAAATAAAATTTAAAAAATATATAGGCCCGTATTCTGAAGTCGTGTCTAACTAAGCCATGTCTAAAGTTAAACAACTGTTTAGTTAAACAGGACTTAGACACGACTTCAGAATACGGGCCATAATGTATACTAAAATGTAAAAATATAAAATAGAGTATCTTGTACGGTGCAATGATCGACGTGGCGATCGAGGCTGATACAAAGTGAGAATGTAGAGAATACTTTATACTTTGGGATGATTATTAGTATAACTTTTCAGCTGTTGTGATTTCAGCTAGAGTCTAGTATAGGGGGGGGGGGGGAGAGCACATTTTTATTTCTCCACAAATTTAAAAATTTTGCCGATCAATATTTCGTTTCGTTGGGGGAGGGGGGGGGGGGTACGGTCAGCTTTTTGGGGTCACCCATTACCACAATTTGTATTTCTCCTAAAAATGTAAACAATTTGCCGATCAATATTTTGTTTCGTTGGGGGGGGGGGGGGGTACGGTCAGCTTTTTGGGGTCACCCATTACCACAATTTTTTTTCTGTCTTTTTTTATAAAAAGGGGGGGGGGGTTCCACCAAAAAACACACTTAAAAAAGTCAAGGGGGAGGGTTAACCCCCCCCCCTGCACACCCGTCTGAGTGGGTTCATAAGCTATCTTTTATCCCATAAAGAGAGAGAGAAAGAGATGCAAGTGGAGAAGGCTGAAGATTATAGAAATAAATAAATTGCAAGGAAATTGAAATGAAAAGGAGCAAGATAAGACTAGGCATTTTTTTTTCCTTTCTCTCTTTGTGTTCTCTTAAAAGTTATGTTTGGTTTCTTTTTTACATTTCATGTTGTTTCCCTACTCATATACTGTGAAGAAATGTTTTCATCCTATGGCGTATTTTCATCTGGATTATATGTTTGTCACGAGCTGACAACAAATGAGAGGGGGGGGGGGGGGGACTCGATGATAATTCATCATTTGAAGGTTTACACAAATGTCTATGGGTTATATGCTCCCACTGAAGAAAATCCATGTATAGGGTTGTTTCAGGAGCCCCATCACCCACAGATCCCACGCATGATGAGACAAACTCGAGAGAAAAACACATTCTTTCACATTCTTTTTAAATTCCCCCTTACCACCTGCGATAATTACCCCCTATTCAAATCTGACACATATGGAAACGTTGTATCATCCGCTCAATCTGACTTGCGTGCATAGAACAAATTTTTCTATGAAAAAGTGAAGTTTTCTAAAATGTGCGTTTCTTTCCAGCATTGGGGCGACCGGGAGTCACTCGGGTAACATTTCATAAAGTATAATATAAAAAGACCATATGCAAAATTTCTGTACTTTTGTCGGAAAAAAATAGATTTATCCAGCACAATTGGTTCGCTGACCATGAAATAAACTGCAAAAATTCCAAACTCGAAATGGGATTATGAAGTCTTTATTAGCTTCCTCAAACGAAGAGTATGAAGAGTCGAAGACAACACAGACACAATTCAATCTGTAATGAGAATCAGATGCACAGAAAATACAATGAATTAATAAGTATTGCACGAATAAAGTTTCCTTTGTTTTCTTCTTTCTGAGTGCCTCTAATACAACTTAAAGGAAAACTAAACCCAAACAATAAGTGTAGGTATTCTGAAAAATGAAATGTATGCCTGCCTTTTGATGTACACTATTCCTTTCGAAAATGTACAAGATATATATAAATGAAGATATTCCTGGCATGATGTGATGCCTTTCAGCATGATATGTGCGCAGCCATTTTCTTGAAAATGTGACGTTTCGTTGAAGTTGTACATGTATCATGCACCAAGTTTTAGTTGGAAATCATTTTTAAATCAATAACGAAACCTTTCTTTTCAATGAAAAAAAAAATAACTGAGATGATAGAAAATATATTAGGTGAAAATAAATAACAGGGGCACAATTGTAACAAAATTCATTTATAAATAATACATTAGAGCAGTTGACAAATCTATTTCATTAGGGACTTTTAGATTTGCACGTTTTCAGCTTTGACTGCAACGTGTGACGTCATTTTAAGGCACTGCGCATGCGTCACGTCGTCCCAGTCGGCGATCGAGAATGCGTCAACCTTGATTTTCCTAAATCTAGTACGATACTAGTATATGCCGCGTGCGCATAAAATATACAGTTCCTCAGGTAGACAAAGGAACATCCCTTCCCTGCTATTATGTAAAAATGTGTAGAACAAGTGTCACATGCATATTCACCTGTTCTACACATTTTTACATAAGAGCAGTGAAGGGATGTTCTACCACAGCAATAGGCCATTTTCGTAATGTAACCAAATTTAATGCATAGGTCTTTGTGAAGTGCCTCAATACAAACTATTTCATTCACCTGTTAAGAATAATAGTATTTCAATAGACAGAATCCTAACTGCATACATTAGTTGTTGCCACGTTGGACAAACATTATGGCTTGACCTACCTAGCAACACTTAATATATGCAGCTGCATTCTGACTATTGAATTACTACTATTCCTATCAGGTAAATGAAATAATTTGTATTGAGGCACTTCACAAAGACCTATGCATTACATTTGGTTACATTAAGAAAATGGCCTATTGTTGAGGGTAGAATGAGGAACTGTATATTTTGTCCTCTTTCTTTGTCTGTCATGTAATTCATAGTGTTACTTCCTGCATACATGTATATCGTCGAGTGCAATCTAAAAGATTTCTAATTGTAGTCAACATGGGCAGTTGAGTACGTTGACACGCATGATCAGTCGGCGTACGTCGTGTTCTCGTCCACTCATTCTAAAAGTCCCTATTCATGAGTTACCTTCACCCCAGAAGGGCACTGACTTATTTATGCAATTTGCGTTCTGGCAATCATAGTACAAAGGATTATAGCAGGTGAATGAAATGCCTCATTACCACACACGTCTGGGAAAGAAGCATCCATAAATTAGAATACATTTACTTGATAAACAACTTCGCATAGTACGTCACATTATCACGAAAATTGCGATGCCCATGTCGTGCTGAGAAACTGTAATTTACTTTTGCTTTATTCCTTTCTCATACACTTTGGTGGGGAATCTTGTAGATTTATGGGCAATAATATAATAAATCTCTCAGAATAAGTAAATGTATTACTTGGGGTTCGGTTTCCTTTAAAGAACTTGTACTCATAAATATACACCACTTGTATATCAATTACCCAAACTATTCTAAACCTGAACCTTGTGATTTGGTAGCCATAGATAAACATGCATTTGTATTTGCATAATTAATAAAGGCAACTAACTTAGTTAAACATTTGTCACTACAAATGTATACTTTCATAAACATTTTGATAAATGCCTAACGAAAATAAATGCTATGGCTGAAATCCAAAAGCGTATCTCATTATACGTGTTTAAACCACATCTTTGCAAAATATCAACCCAATCTGAAAATCAACATTTGTTCCTAATAATTCGCATTAAAATTGTGACTAAATTCCTTTATCAGAACTATACTCAATCAGTCTTCACAAACCAATTATTCATAACTCTCTGCTTATGTTATAAAGATAACTAAAAACATGAAGACCACCTTCACTGCAAAGCCTAATGTCTTTAGCTTTGCGCATAATTAAGTAGGTGACATTTACACCCTGCACAGTACAAACTACTTGCTTGTAAATTAAATTATCCAGAAAACTACATAATTATTTCAAAGCAAAACTTCACTTGCACTGACTAAATAAACACAATACAGTTCAATATAAATTGACCAAATCTCGCCTAAATTATTGACATTTGCCTTGACATTTATCCACTTTTAGTCTTCGCCAAAACGGCAACAAATTATGCAGTAACGTCCCTGGCATAGCACCATACGTATAAGATTTACTTTCACACGTGCGATTCAATGTTTACTGAAGTTGAACGAATTAAATTCAACTTATCATTCACACATTTAACATAACTTTATCTAAATATCAGAAACTCACTTCTTTAGCCGGAACTAAGCAATTTACTGCCGAAACACTGGGCTCACTGGTGTCACTGTCAAACAGACTCTACGAACAAGTGTCTAAAATGGCTTCGCTTATTATAGAAGCCGAAAGTAAGGTGTCCTTCAAAACCAAATACTCAAAGAAAAGGCCATTTCAAATCCTACTATAAAAAACATCGATCATAAATACAACATACATTGTCAATATTTAAATTGCCAATTCACCTTCTATAAAATACCTAAATGCTTCATTGAGGCTGAAAGAGAATAAATATCTAGCTTTCTTGTTATTAAAATGAACGAAATTACCCCTTTTTCTCATCTTATGAAACAAACAATCTGCGCTCTAAAAATCTCCTCTAAGATTTTCAACCTGCTTAAAAAAGACACAAAATAAATTTCGCTCAGCGAAACAACAATGTCGTCTCTTTTTGCGTTGGAGAAGAGCAACAAGCGAGTTTCAATCATACTTTGACCGCTCTCGCAAGCTCTCACTCGTTTGACCGTGGTCAAGCGACTTTGGGGCAAGCGGTTAATGAAAATACTAATCGTTAGCTTTCTTCTGGTATTAAACTTGTTTTGATTGATTGTATAATTTTGTCGGAATAAAGGAAACAAAAAGGCTTGACCAATAACTTATCAGCGTCTGAATTGACCTTTTGACCTTGAATTCCCTGATGCAAGCGCACATAAACAGGTTCTAACGACGTCATCTTCGCTCAATCGGTGTCTTTTATCGTAAAATGCTACACTTTCACAACGTTTATACATCTTTTTTAAAATTATTAGTAAGATATAACATATTTTGTCTGATATCACTGAAGTTTTGGGTTTTATTTAATGAGGAATTTTTAAATAAGAGCCATTTTACTGTTTTAATTTACTGGATCGTACCATTAAAGTCGCAGGGTAGAAAGATGCATTTTCCAACCGCGCCAAAATTAATTTACGTTCGGACATTCTGTTAAATGGGTTCGTGTTGTTAATAATCCACTGCTTTCTGCTCCACCAAAAGTCCACATGCGGAATCGTTTATTAAATTAAATTATTCAAATTTATGGATGCTTCCTTCCCAGGTGTTTGTGTTGTTGAAGCATTTCATTCACCTGCTTTCATTCTTTGTACTCCAATTAACATAACGCAAATTACATTTTGGTTTAATAGTTTCATGCGGAGTCGTTTATCAAGTATATGTATTCAAATGTATAAATGCTTCCTTCCCAGGGGTGGTGTTTATGCATTTCATTCATATTTTATTATTCTTTGTACTCCAATTGTTAGAATACAAATGCATTTTGTTTTTATAGTTTCATTCAATAAGTAAGTCAATAAAAGAGTATGTTCTGCACAATAAAAACAATGTGTGTCCCTATTGTACAATGTAATGTGTCCCCTCATTTTGTAATAGTTAATTTACCCATTCACATAATGGAACTACCTGCCCGGTGAAGCCAGTGGCCCGTGACCCCTGAGCACTCAACACCGTGTAGGAGTCAGTTTGTTGACAAATCAAAGCAAACGTTTCCATATGGTGCCCCCTTTTCTTCAACAAATGCCCCCTTTACTTTATAATAAGTCCCACTGTTCCATTTTCATTAGTGCCCCTTGTGATATCTGATAAAAGCCATTTGTTATGTTTTACTTTGACACACGTCCTCTTATACTTTCTAACAAGTGCCATTTTACCTTTTGATATGTGCCCCTTTCCCTTTTTAATAAGAGCCCCTTCCCTTTCTCATCAATGTCTTTTTGACACATGCCTCCTTTTCCTTCCTTGTAAGTACCCTTTTCCTACTGATGGGTGCCCCCCTTTTTTATGATTCCCCTTTTCTCTCTTTCTCTTCGAAAATTATATTCTGCAAGGTTTGTTCTCTTGACTGAACAACCTGTTGCAATTCCTTTCTGTCTCAATTTCAGTCGTACTTACCACTCATTTGCATTCACTCGTTATCAACTGCGATTAACCATTCCATATTCACTCCATTACTGTTCACATTTTCGATTGGATTCTCTTCACTCTCCCTTTTTGCAGCCTTTGCAGGAGCTTTGCTCATATTTTCTAACTTGAAAAAAAGGAAAGTGAACCATTGTTTAATTTCAATATCTTGACATAATTTGTTTAAAGACAATTGAATTTAACACTGGAAATTTTTAATTGGTTTGCCCCCCCCCCCCCCCCCCCCACCAAAAAAAAAAAAAAAAAAAACACCGAAGTGGTACCAGGGTTTTTGTTAGGGGGCCCATGTCCTGTAAAAAAAAAAAATTAAAGAATATTTTTCTCTTTTTTGTATTAAGTTTACATTGGTATACCGTTAATTTCACTGGGAACACCCCCCCCCCCCCCCTTCTGCCCATTAACAACCAACACTGCCATTACTTCTACCAACAGTAATGCTATAATTCAAAACTTTTCACTTTCCAAGTACTTCTAATATAAATATTTAATCATATTTGTACACTTTTGCAACCCGTTACATGGTCCATGTAGTAACAGCACCAGGAAGAGGATAGCAAGCCCCCCCCCCCCGTTTTTGTTTAAGTTAGGAAGCATCGAAACGTGATTCTATTAAAATTAGCAGTTTGAATACGAAAGGCAATGATGAAATGTCGGCGGAGCCATTGTCGGCGGAGCAATTGTCGGCGGAGCAATGGTCGGCGGAGCAAATGTCGTCGGAGCAAATGTCGGCGGAGCAATTGTCGACGGAGCAAATGTCGCGGAGCAATTGTCGCTTTTTGAGGAGCATTTGTCACCGGAGTAATCGTCGCCGGAGCATGTGTCGGGTTACCCGGATTTTTCTTCTTCTAAGGATCTAAGACAAAGTTAACGGATCCCTCTAAAGCCGATTGTGTGAAGTTGGAATAAGCGCGCGGGCGCTTATGGACAATCGTGAGTGGGAAGGGTTCTAGATATGACACAGTTTAATGTTGGCGAACAATAAGCTGCCGGAAGTTTTTTATTTCATTCCTGGTGTAGGTTGATATGATACACTGGTTTAATAGCCGCCTTCGCGCTCCTCCCCAAAGCCCGCATCATTTGGTCCAATGTATTGCCACGAAAGACTAACACAGGTTTCGACAAGTACGTACAGCCAAACAATTGATAGATCGCGGCTAGTATTGAACAAGCATGCCATAAATGTATGGCTCAGAATTAGAGGCCGTTCGTTAGATCATTCGGGCTTCGCGCACGAGCGGCACGAGCTGTTTCCTACTGATGGAATACATCTTTCTGGCAGGAAATGACTTGTCCTTCAAAGCCTTATTCGTGAGTTGACGAACGTTGGAAAGACTTCATTTTACTAAATTGTATTTGCAGACTGTTTTTCATGAGCTTGGTCTCGGTCGTGTTTAAAAAGGTGTCCGTCGTTTAATACTGTTTTCGGTTTTTAAATTTATTCAAGATTAAACGAAATACATTTGTTCACGATTAATTGTCTTAATTGGCTTATTTGCTCAAGCTTCAAATCGCAAAAAGGTAAAGTTAAACAAAAGTAACCAATTAGGTGATGGGTTGAGATCAACATGTTAAGTTCATATACCTGGTGGGGTCGTTATATTATGGCACAATACGAACACTTAATTTAATAGTGAAGTTAAATTAAATGTTGATTGGACTGTAGAAATTGAATTTAAAATTAATGATAATAAATTTGTTAAATTTTGAAAGTATCGATAATAAAAACACTTTTTTGAGAAAATAAAAACTTATTGTACTAAATAATTGTAGTTATCGAAAAACTGTGTACTTATATGAATGCAAAAGTAATTAAAATAAAACAAATTTAAAAAAGCGAGAACGAGAGTATGTAAATGAATTAAAGACACACATTTTTAACCATTATGGCAATTAATGACTAAAAATTAGCCATTGGTTTTGTACAGAAAATCTCCATTATCCGAAATATAATTAAATTGAAGTTAGCCGTCATTTACGCCTCCCAAGCGAATCAATGCTTGAACGTATCGGATCAATAATGGGTTGATTTGTTTATTTTCTATTCGTTGTTTTTTCAATAGGGTAACTTTCAGTATTAAAACTGTTTTCCTGGAAGGCCCTATACAAATTAAAAGTTACTTATACCGAAGAAATTGAAAGTAGTTAAAAGGGATTATACATCTCAAATTACGCCATAATATAAACAAGGCTATAATACACTTCCTTTGAAATCGAAAATTAAAGCAGAAAGGGTGATTTTGGGGTGGTATTACTGAAATGGACAGTCTCTTGGATTAAATAAAGTAAATGAAAACATTGATCTTACAATTGATATGGATCACTTCCTAACTTAAAGTTGATTTTAAAGCTTTATTTTTTTATTTTTTTTGGTGTTGTTGATGAACCGGCCTTAAATCGAAATCGATTTTAGGTCCTTAAAATATATCTGATCAATGTTAAGGCTCGATGAAACACCTCCTGATCATTCTCCCTCCCACTCCTCCCCCACCCCCCTCTCCCGGAGTTTGTTACTTGTGTCAAACAAATTTAATGAGGCGTACATAATCATATCGTTCATGGGGGCACAAATCTGATGTTTAAATCCAAACATGAAAATAGTAAGAGTATACTATTACGCATTCTCTATTTATCTTTCTTAATTTCTCTGTTCTTTGTGTGTCTCTCTACTATATATACCTATTTCTCTCTATCTATGTTCCCCCTTCCCCGTTTATGTCCCTCTCTCCATCAGCTTGTTTCTCTTTAATCTAACATCCTTCGCATTTTACCTCCATCACTTTGTTTTCTGGACGAAGGTTCCTCCAGTGTGGTATTATAGCGGGCGGCCGACTTGAATCTTATCTCTTGAATCTTCATAGACCATCATTCGGCGTCCTCTTTGTGGCTTTTCGTTATGTAAGTATTGTTCTACGTCGTGTCCGCTGTACACTTCACCATTTCTTTTTTCCATCTGTATAACAACCGCTATGACGCTAATATTGTTCGGTATTATCGTAAATAATATTTCACATATACATTTATTTCCATTTGTTGGCCCATCTATTACAAAAAATCCTTTGTTTTATTGTTTTTCTCATGCAGAATCATCTTCTTCTGCTTAATAATTTGTTTAACTGTTTTTTGGTATATTTCAAGTTATCGTTTTAGACTCTTTTGCCTCTGTCCCGGGTATCTGTCTCAATGTTCGTTGATTGCTTTCCCATTTCCTAGACACCAAATGATCAATATAATATCGAAATCTTGCTGAATGACATAATTAATATTTTGATTTAATTCTTCTCTAGTATGTTCCTATTGCTTGTTCACATGAAGTTCACTTTGTTTTCTTTGTCTGGATTTGCACTTAAATTTGTTATTAAATATTATCAATATTTCATCAAACATTATCTTTGTTTTCGATGCTGTGATTTTGAATATGATTTTCTGTATTCATTGCATGCAAAGGTGAAAAGGTTCTTACTTAAATCGCTTCAGTTTTGGCTCTTAATTGTATTTGTCGTGCTAATTATCGTTATTACACAAGCTCATTCAATTCGATCTTATTTTCCTGTATTTTGGGTTCATTTAATTGTTCTTTTTTGTTTTTAATTGTTATTCTCAGTTTATGCTAACACTCTTAATCCATGTTCTTAATTGTACTGCTGATTATTTATGTTGTGTATGTTGTATGCGTTTATAATACTGACACCCCCCCCCCTCCCCCTATCTTGCTCCCCGTTCGCTCTTTCTCTCTATTTGGGGCGTTCTTTATCTGCATTAGAGGCGGCGCTCACGGGGATCGGGGTACAATGTCCCCATTCTTCATTTTTTTCTTTCGATTACGACAAAAGTGCTCCATTTAACGAAAAAAAATTGTCATTTTTTGTTTCAGATAAGTTTCGTTTGTTTTCTATTTCATAAGAGTCCCTTTTACTCTTATGATAATTGTCCGTCTTAGATATGAGAAGTGTCCATTTTCACCTCTTTTACTTATAATCCTTCCCCCTATTACACTGTAAAAAAATAATCGTCGAAATAACTCAATACAATTGAGGAAAAGAATTGCCTTATTTTTATTAAGTAAATATTACCTACGGCATCTTAAGTAGAATTTACTTATTTTGCTGAATACATTTTTACTCAGTTAAATCGAGTTACATTAACGTAAATAATTTAAGTATTGTAATCATTTTAGATAATTAAAAAAAAGCTATGATAGGATTACATATTGCAGCGCCAGATCGACGTTGCTCTATCCCTTACAACTCCCATCTTTTAACGTCTTTTGGTATGACGCGGCCGGGGTTCGAACCCACGACCTCCCGGTTGTGAGGCGGACGCTCTTACTGACTGAGCCAACACTCCGGTATATATATACTTGATCGTAGCATCTTAAAAGGAAAATTGGTTGACAATTTCCTGAGATATCAAGTTTTGATTTGTTTTGAACTGGGTAACAATTAAAAATTGTCTTGTCTTTGCTTAGCCATGTTAAATGAATTAGTAAATGTTTTAAAGTCCTTAAATTTTCATTCAACCACAAAAAAGAATTGTTTTATTTAAAAAAGAGTTTAATTTGGTCTTAATGAATATTCATAGATTATGTAAATATTTCTATTACGCACTGCATCGGTCCTTACTTTAAAAAGATAAGAATAATCAACATAAATTGTTTGAGTAATATGTATAATTTCTGATTTTGAGTTAAAATTACTAAATTAATACAAGCTGAAATTACTTAAAGTTCTTATGTATTTGATTTTACTTAAATATTCCACGTATGTTCTACTAAATTGAAAGTTTGAGTTAGCAAGACTTAAATTTAGTGCGTAAGTGGCAAAACTAATGTTTACAAGTAAATTCTACATGGAAAAAATACGTACAAATTACCAATGAACAAATTATTGTTTACAGTGTACTAAGACTCCTCTTTTCTTTGGATAATATCCCCCTTTTCTCCTTCTAAAACTTTACTCCTTCCCAATTCCGATCTTTAAAAGCCATTTTCGCTTCTGATAACTGCACCTGTCAAATATGATAAAGCCCCTTGTTAATTTTGATAATTGTCCATTTTCATTTCTAATAATTGCCCTTTGATAGGTCCCCCTTTGTTACCCACTATCGCTAACAAAGTTTGCCCTCTTTGCGGTCATCTAAAAAAACATATCTATTTCTAAAACAATATAAACAGCTTTTTGTATCGTAACAGGTACTCTTTTTCTACCATTACAGTGAAAGGCATTTGGATCTGATGCAATGCCCTAAATTCATGATAACGAACTGTTCCATTTTAATAACCGCGCTCGTTCTCAACTCCACGAAATGTCCTTTTTCCAGATAAGTTATTTTAACATAAGAAGTGTGCCTTTTTAACAATTTGTGTTTGTCCCTATAAGCTGCCATGACATATCCTACTTAACTGCCAACAAGATTTTGTCAAACAAATCCTCCTTTACAAACCATGCCCTGTTGAACTCCATAAACTATTAATGTAATCAATTGCGCTATGTTCCAAAATGTAAAACCTTAGATAATGAGAAATTTATAATCTGAAGGCAACGGTTTTCCCATTATCTAATGTCAATCATGTAAATAAAAAAAGACATTGGGGGGGGGGGGGGGTTACTACCATACGTGCTTCGACAGCTCTTTTTATCACTCCTTATCTTTAAACAAACCATAGGTTTCGTACAGCCTCTCTATCATGTGCCCCTGATTTAAAACGATTGAGAGCAATTCTTTCATCGCGAACTTTTTCCAACACTTTATAGTTTATATCTAATCACGAACATGTAATATATTAAATGTCTCATCCATTCTTTAACAATAAGATCGTGCCTAAAACTCCATCAGAATTGTTTATACAATATCATTTAATTTGATCTAATCAGTCCAAATGCGAGTTCATATGGATGTGTCGTGGTCGAGTGTATATTTTACCGGACCGTCGATTCCAAGGTCCGCAGTTTCAGTGCCGCCGCGGCACTAACTGTCCTTTGGCAAGACATTAATATACATTATTTGGCCGCAATCGACCCAGATGAGGTAAAATGGGGACCTGGTAGGATCATTCCTAAAAATGCACTGTGCACTGATAACGGCTGCCAAAGCTAAAGATAGTGATATAATTTCAAAAGCTCTTTGGAATCGCATAGGGACGTCATAAAATGTGATATGCGCTCTACAAGAACCGAATATTATTATTATTATTATTATCATTCACAAATCTTGAAAATCGCTTCGCTCACTCGCAAATGAATGTCCAGATCTCTACAAGTGCAGTAGTATCTTGGACTACATGGAGAGTAAATTATCTCTTATAGTTACAAAGTTGGGTTATAATAGCAATGCCCTTACAAAATATTGTATTTTTCCGTTTTTAATGTCCTTTTGTAGATGCCCATTTTTCATACACATAGGGACAGCTTCAAAAATATTACAAATTCAAGATAAACAATAATTGCTCTCAGTCATTTTAAATGAGGGGCAAATGTTAGGGAGGCTATTTTTTGTATAGAATCCCCCCCCCGACACACACACACACACACACACACACATTTTTAAAGAAGCTCCGCCGCACTTGCTTCCCTTCATAATCGTTTTCTAATTCCGCTTTACTTGTTCATGTTTTATAAATGACATTTTATGTTTGATCTGTTCATCCTACGCCTCTCCCTCTCATGTTATTTTGTTGTATAGGTGTTCTTAATTATGTTAAAACTTCTATTGTAAAAAATCTAGGTACTCGTTATAAAGCATTTTGTTGTAACAGTTCGTCAGGTAAATCAGTTATTTCAGGCAACCGACGCACATAAGTGACATCATATTGTAAACAAAATAGAAAAAGAGATAGAGAAAGAAAGGTGGGTTCTATAATTAATGAGATAAAGAGGGAGAGGGGAAAAGAAAATGAGAGTGTAAATAAGAAGAAGGAGAATAAAAAAAAAAAAAAAAAAAAAAGGAAGCAGAACCAGGAAGAGGAAGTTCGCCCTGTTGGTTTTAAAAGAAGCAGAACAGTGAGAGAAACATGCCAGTGAAATATTGAGAGAAAAAACGATTACAAATTTAAAAATAAGAACATTAAGAAAGTTTGAAGGTGCATTCAATCCAACACGAATTGGCAACTCTGTGACGTATCTTAAAGGTAATACAAAGTATTGGTATGGGTTCATGAATTTGGTTCAAATGAACATATTAGAAGCATATGCGATCCTACAATATTCAGTAATCGTTCTCGCGGTTGAAATCGAGTCTAAAGTTATGAAATTGTAAATAATAAACTCTTTATGTTGTATAGCTCCCTCTCAAGGTCAAGATATTAATTAAGCAATAAAACAATGTTTCTTGACTAGAATCGACCGATTAGCTATTCCCGTTTGGAAATTACATATCACAACTACATATTTTGAGATTTTCATGGTCGCAGCTACCATCGTACGGCCGTATTCGCTATTTGAAATTTATCAAAATTTACCGGGAGCACCGGTAAATTTTTATATTCAATTTTTCTCGAAAGCAGAAGTGTTTTAGGGGCTAAATTTTCTAGTGCATATAATACATCCACAGAGGCATCCAAATATTTCAAAATCGTAAAGAATCACTATCCACCCAATTTTAAAATTTCCCAAAACTTTGTATTACCTTTAAGACATATTTCAAAAAAATATTGTTTTTCAAAATATTTTCCCTTCAGAAATGTTTCCATAATACATTCAGTCTAAATATAATTATTGCAAATTTGTTTTTACATAACACGTGTGTGTAACTGGGTTTTTACAAACGTATATTAATCAGATGTAAATATTTACGTCAGCAGACCGACCTTTAACGTCACCATCTGAAAGACGTGACTCAGTTTGTATAAGAAAAACAAATAATGCAATTATGTCTTTATACAACCCTGTATGAAACAAATTTATTCCGTCTTCAATAACTGAGAAAATGAAAGTTTATACAATTTTATACAACTCTCATTTTTTTCTCAAACTTTCACTAATTTATTTCTCTCAATGTTTCTGCTTGTGTTAAAATCAACTCAATATCAGGGTGGACTTTTCTTTTAACTTGCGTTTCATCCAACTAGTATGAGTGGTGTGGGTCCCCCAACGATGCCAATATTAATGCCTAGTCGCATGCAATGCTACCACAGAAAGACCTTGTGTTTCCTTATGAAGCAAGCTTGTGATATAAACTAGATCAATTACCAATTATCCTAATGGAATAAGGGATTTGAAAATATCGATTCGATCATTTGTTAATGTAATTGTATCTGTCAGCGTTGCTTTTTTCTTAAAATAAAATATCTTATTATGGTTAATGCTGTCCTTAGTATGATTTCACTTGTCTTATTTCTCAGGATGGTAATGTGGAAGGTGACAAGTCTTATATCATTTCTCACATTGGTTGAGTATCAGCGATGACTACACACTACCGGTCAAGCTGACATGTACCGTTGCTTTCTACCTGACATACACCACTATGCTCGTTTGAAGGACCTCATACATCATGTCTTATATTGATTAAGTTACACGAATGACTACGATCAAGCGGATAAACGTCACCATGTTCAAGTGGATGATCGTTATTTCGAAATCGAAAAATAGAAACGAAAACAGACACATTAATTTGTTTTCGTCTCACCCTCATCAGAATAAATCGCAAGAATGAACGCGTGGTTTTTTCTGCATCTTCCACTTAAACTGTCAAGTTTCGGCTTTTTATTAAATATTAATTATTGCGATTTACTCCGATGAGACCAAAACAAAAAGCTTTAGTTTGTCTGTTTTCATTGGTTTCACTATGATTCATGACGTTAACTACCATAATTCAAGATTATTAAACACTCGTATATTACGTAATGAATGAATCAGAAATTTTTCATCAATGCATCGGTCAAATTGATTAAATTTTAGATTTCATATTTAAGTCTTGCAACAGTTATGTTGTATATATATCTTATGCCATTTTAGTGCAAATTTAGATTACTCCTGTGATTTCTCATGTGATTTCTTGTCATAGGATTTATACGTAATGAGATAAATGCCGGGTATTCCCTTTAAATTACGGCACTTTGTCCCTAAACATATATTGATACTGTTGTATAAAGCTCTGATACAGCCACATATTACATATGGCACTTGAATCACACTTAAATTGTATATTTTATACTCAAAAGATGGCTGTACGTGCTATGACTTTCAAGCCACATCGTTCTGATACTAATGCACTGTTTCATGACCTCAAATTGTTGAATGTTTTTAAATAGCATAAATTATCTGTTTTTACTTTTGTGTTTGATTTGATAAATGAACGATTACCTCATTCCTTAAAACATTATTGCAGTATGGTACAACATGAATATTCCACAAGACAAAAAACTGGTCGACAACTACGTCTTCCTTTATTCAAAACAGACCAAGGAAAGTTTTCTGTTTCGTTTGTTGGAACCAGGCCTGGTTGGAACTCATTTTTGGAATATGCTTCCTACTGCTCTAAGAATTGAGAGATCAAGAACCTCTTTTCGTAACAAACTTTCAAAAATACTCTTTGGTGAAAACCACGAATTATAACCTTGTAATTAAATACCGTAGATGTATATAGCAACCAGTCTCGTTTTTTAAATTGTAATATTATACACAAATCTTATTTATAGGATTTGGAAACACATTGTGTATTTGTCAATTAACTTTATTTCAGGTTTTAGATAACGAGAGTCAGACTCGACAAGCACATGTGCTATATTTTACTCTATTTTACCATCCGAGTCGATCACAAACCCATTGTAAATAGTCATTTATTGTTTTACTCTTGACACTAAAATTACTTATAATTGTTTTTTAATATTTGTATAATGTACATGTATATCGCTGTAGAACATGTATTTTTATAATTCATGTCATGTATTTATGTTATATTGACATTGTCATTGTACCTTAATATATATCTTTCGTTTCATTGTTTCAATGGTGGTGAATAAATAAATTCAACTCAATTCAATTCAATTCAAAACGTAAAAGTAAATCATATAAGCTAACTCCACCCTATTAATAAACGGGGTGAACTCGTGACTCACTATCCAATAAATTCAGATAAAAAACATTGTTTTAAGTTTGAATTCATCAATAGGCTATCATTTTCACGAGCATTTGTATTCATAATTCCTTCACCTCAAATTAAAAACTCGTCTTGCATGACAATTTATGGAAACAATAATGTAAAATCTAATGAACGCTCTCGTGAAAACAGGTGAACCGATAATCAATTATGTATTGAACACAAATACTGGATTGTAGAACGCAATATGATTTATAATTCATTGATAATATAGGCGAACCGGAGCTATTGTAAGAAAACTACATTTTAAGGAAACCTTTAGGGGAATGTCTATTGAAGTAATCAATATATGTGATACATACGTTGAGAATGTTCGAGAAGAACTCTCATTTCGCCGCCTGTGTAGTAATATATAAAAAGGAAGACAAAAATAGCAAGACGAACTATTTAACTAAAGTAAACATTTATAATAATGTTCATTGTGGTCGAATGAGGTTGTATAAATAAGCTTTTTTAAATAAGCAGATTTGTTTTAATCAGTGTTATTAGAACTGACCACATAATTTTCGACAAGAAATTTAATTTGAAAATATAAGACTGCTAAAATTACAAAGTTAGGAGACGTGAGATCCACAGGAATACCAAGCAAAGCAATTTCCTTTTTCTTCCTATAGTAGTAGTGATGGAATGTGTGCTACCTTGACAGTTTGTTCATCGAAAGGAGAGTCGAACTCGAGCGGAATTGATTTTCAAACCCAGACTTATGGCATTATCGTTAATTATGATTATTATAGTACCACCACAGACATGTTGGTAAAAAGTAGTAGCAATTTTAGGAGTTAAATTAGTAGAAGCAGATGAAGAAAATTCATACAACTTATTGTAATGATAGTGTTAAGAAGAAGGAGAAGAAGAAATAGAAAGAAAAATGAAGAAAAAAGGTTGTAGCAGAGGTAGAAATAATACATAGTTAATTACATAGAGAGACTAATTGTTTTATTTGTTCAACATTTCATTTGCTTTGTTTACTTTTGTTGAATCTCTCCAAATGAGGGTACCCTTCGGACGAAAATAATATATTTGTGCTTTATTTTGTCATTAGTCATGTATTACAGTTCGGTACATTCATGATATTATCTTTCTATAACTTGTGTAACTTACTGCCTGTACTAAACAAATATAATATTAACAAGTTACAAGTACGTGTTGCCTTAATGATGTACATTGGATATGTGGTTGTTAGCTTTAAAGATAGTATATGTGTATATTAACGCACATAATTGTTATATCACTGATCTTAAATTAATATAAATATTGCTACCATTATCCAATTGTTTAGTATTCAAGTTTTTCAAGTACACACATTTTCGGAAGGCATCTTCCTTCTTCAGGTTAAAAACAAAAAGTATATTTTAATGAACAGTACTTAATAATACAGTATGATGAACAGTCTATATGTAATTGATATAAATATAATAACTATATATCTTGTGGATTGCGACGACAATATTTATGAAAGACACTCCTGAAGATTTTGGGAGTGCATTCGAGTTTGATATTTCGATTGATTTCGAATATTACTGCTTTATGGATATACGACTGTATACTTCATTAAAATAACAAAAACCCGCAAATGATTAAACGTGTTGTTTATCATGGTAAAAGGAAAGGGACACATGCATCATGGTCACCATTTAACCGTTGTATTGAACAATACCGTTAACTATGAAAACATCAGTACCATTGCTTTATCATGGTTCTACCATGAAACTATTACAGTCATAGTATGTACTATGGAATTAAGAATTCAATTAGAGAAGCGAAGCATGTGATAATATAGGTCCCCTTAAATGTTTTACTTACAGTTATACAAAGAAGGGTGACAGGAAAAAAGAGAGAGGAGGAACGAATGAAGAAGAGAGCAAGATGAGGATAATGTGTAGCTAGGAGAGAGAAAAGGGGTCCAACTAAGATAATAGTTGGACAAAGATATAGATAAGGAGAAAAAACTACATTGTTTATACTAAGATTACTATATGCCAAATAAGGGATAGAACTAAATTTTCAGCGGTTCCTATTCACACTTGGGATAAAGCACATATGGATGTGCGTGTGCGTGTGCGTGGGTATGGGTGTGTGTGAGACGGGTAGTTGGTGTGTATGTGTTCATAGTCTGATCTCTCCTTGTGTGTGTTTTGTGGGTCTGCAGCACAATCAGTCGATAAGCTATCGCAGAAATATAGGTATTTTCCCATCCTGTTTGACAGTGACTAGCTATTCTATTTTTAATATAATTAATTAGGTAAGCTCCATAGTTTATATATCATTTAACAAAAATGGGGGGGGGGGGGTGGGAGTGAGCACTTTTTTCTCCTCGGAATTAAAAAAAATGCAACCTCCCCCCCCCCCCCCCCTTTTTTTTTAAAAGTCTGTATTCGTGCTTGTGTGTGTGTGTGTGTGTAGTGTGTATGCATGTGTAGTCTGACCTCTCACTGTATGTTTTGTGTGGGTTTGGGGTTTGTATATGTAGCCTTGGTTGAGATACTTCATACCATCTGTACCACGTCAAGCGTGTGGGCTATCTTACCACACAACAATTTAAAAAAGATTCCGGCATCAAAATGGAAACCGGCCTGACATAAAAATGGAAAACTACCTGACACTGGAATGGAAACGAGCCTTTTCAAACGGAGTTCATATGCTTATTCACGGAGCCCTGTGTTATCATACAAAACAAGTGAAGCGTGTTCTACTTAACTTCATCATGAAAAGAACAAAGATCGAGGTTTCTATAGGTCATATCTGATGGAGGCCTTGAACTATCTCTACTCTAGACCTTGTGTAAACTGATGAGAAAACTTTAAAAAAAATTATCATTTCAAATAGGCGTTAAGATATATAGTATACAAGTGTTTGCTTTGACTTGAAAACTTGCAAGAAGTTTGCCTGGCACATTAACAAGTGAGGTATGATAGGCCGATTGTTCTGATACATATTCCTCAAAACAAACAAACCATAGTGCATAATATTAATATATTGTATGGAGATAATTATGACTCACCATCGATGTCATTACATGGGGCCATGCATGCCATAAATCAAGACCACGTGTAATGAATGCAGGGGTCTGAAATATCCACGATTGTTATATAATCTACTGATAATTGGGTGTACACATAAACCATGTATTACAAACTAACATTTGAGTGAATGCATGGGTCTAACAAATGTATAGGGACTTCCCTAAAGATGAAAAGGAATGCTTCGTATGTTATTCACACATACAGTACAAATATTTGTCATTGAATGATGCAACAACATATGTGAAGTTGGTTTTCATGAGGTGTACAAACACAAACTAAACAAAAATAAAGAAACAACAAATGTAAGGCTGTAAACAAATGGACCTTTGTCAGTAGCTGTTGAATTAAAACAATGTTATATTAAATACAAATGCATATGGATGTTTAAAAAAAGGGGAATTATATACATAACACAGACATAAAGATACATAGGAAATGATTAACATTTACTTTGTTTCAAATCTACGACAGTAAACACGTACATGTATGGCATCTGCACACGAAGATATATAAACAACATATTATGAAGCTGTTATGACAAGTGATCTATTTGGTACTTGATTCCCGAAATGTTGGTAAAAGCAAACATGAATTTCATGACAGTTGTCCAAACAATTGATGACTCATTCAGTAAGAAGGGGCAAGTTGTTCTAGCGCCACCTTGTGACTGATTTAGTAATACACCCCATGAGCTAGCCCATCAAAACAGTACATTTAGTCGCGCTCGATCCGGGTTGGCCAAACTGTCCTATAGTCAACAACATTAGAAAGGATTGTTGTCGAGCGCCCTCTTACTATGTCCCAGGCTTTATAAAGATTAGGCTACGATTAGATTTAAGATAAAGAGAGACATGTGACCAGACACCAGAAAACCACGAAATATCACATGGTCATATTTGAAGCTAGAGCTCATTTAATATATTACTGGTCAGCATGATGGACTTTCAGTATTTAGCTCTTCCTGAAACAGTATACTTTGTGTATATAATTTCAAAATTGTGAGTGCTTCTCACTGCATTAAAGCGATTGGATAACTTTGTCTCAGATTCTGAAACAAAATCATGCAGATAGATAGAGAGAGAGGGGGAGAGAGAGATAGAGAGAGAGCGAGATAGAGAGTGCGTGTGATAGACAGATATTGTTTCTAACAAGATATTATCATAGAGGCAGTGGAAATATAAAGGAATATATTCTGGTTTCTATCGCTCAAGACCGCTATATTGCAGGTTATGATTTAGAAGAATTGGGGTGAATTAGGGGATTCCTGCCCCCAGCCTAGACTGCCGGCAAGGGGCTCTGTCTATGTGACCCAAGGGGGACCACAAGGTGATCACATGGACCTCATTCGTAAAGATAGAAGCAGTTCCCAATACAACCCTGTACTGGTTAAATAACCCACTCACCCACTCTTTCGAAAAACCATGGATTTTCTTTTGGCTCTCGTGCTTGATCATTCATTTGATTTTATTTCTCTTGTTTCTTATTGATGTCTTTCTTTTATTCATATCTATTAATTCAAGTAACTCACCGACGTTTCTCCCTCTCTCTCTCTCTCTCTCTCTCACCCACTCACTCACAATTAGTACCCATCCCCCATTCTCTCTCTGCTCCATCGACGCAAACACTCAGTTAATCCCTGTCTTCATTCACCCCATCCTGCATATTGTTCACGGCGCATGCGTACACCTTCCCCGCCCATGTGGGCTGACCAGAAATGATATTGATGCAACTCTCGCATACACATTGACACACAAATACGCCCACTCTCACACAGACACATGCATACACACGCACACAAACAAACAGTTTTATATCTGTAGTTTTGTTTTATTCCTCCCAATGTGTAACACAAACAAGAACATACTTTGAATTTTTAAAAAAAGTTTTCAATATCCATTACTTATACATAAACATAACAAAACAAAAAATAATTTGCAGTATATATAACCGAGCAACAAAGTAAATTTAAAGCCACACTGCACTACTTATAGCCACTTGCGCCCTTTATACGGCCAACAATGCCTCAGCGGTACCCATTGATCCCCAATGATGTCCTTTTCTTATGTTATTCGAGAGCTGATTTCATGAGATAACCACCTGTCAGTGACCTTGCAGGGAAGTCTTATTCCCCCATGCTAAAATAATGGAGAGGGGCTTTAAAGTACAAACACATAATTTATAAGGCAATTCTACATGTACATGTTATTCACTTATATTTTTTAAACAAAATCCAGAGGTTACTTGACTGGTACAAAGTCCTGCTCCTCCATGCCCCCACACTCCCTCTTTTTTTTAAAGTAATTTAGTTTTAATTCTCCAATTGTGTAATACAAACATACAATTGAATAAAATAAATAAACGTTTTCTATATTGATTGCTAATACATAACATAATTAAACAAAAACTCATATGCAGTATATACAACTGAGCATAAATTGAAAGTCAATTCTATAAGTAAATAATATATACAATGGACTTATGACTTATATTAATGTACTTTAAATTGAATTTCAATTTAAAGTACATAAATATAAGTTATAAATCCATTGTACATATTATTCACTTATAATACCAAAACAATATTATAAAAAACATCAACATACACACACGCACACACTCACAAACACATTATTAACTCAATCTATTTAACATCAGCTTAATGGTTAAATTACCTCTGAGGTTCAAGTATCTCGGTTCACTCGTACATTATATTAGCGTGGGATACTTGTATCAAAGTGGAACGAAGTAATACCCAAATATAGACATGCTTACACTTCAAATAATTTTCCATTGTAATTTTATTCAAAAGGTTGTATTGGACAAATATGTTTTTGAGCTTCTAATCACCCACGCTCCTCCGGTGACAATAAAAGATTGCAAAATGATTTTTCTTTTGGTGTAAAATCTACCGACGCGAACATCATTACAAATGATTTCAATCAAGGTACGTTTCCTTCCAGAATTTTCCTTTCATGTGTGTTTTTCCTTCTTCTGTTAACCGTGTTACAAGCCCATTCGTATGCAATATCTACCTACGAGTCACTGTGACATGATAAAAAGGTGTGCCAGTCCGTATATCATGGTATGACTAAGAATGGGGATCGAACATTGATTTTTGTGGTTTCCAGGCAAAGTCACTCTTTTGTCTCTCTCCTTCTTTCTCTCTTTGTCTGAAGAAATCCAGGGTCCATGTGTAAACCTATACCGGTTACATGATATAAACTAAGAATAAGAAGAAAAAAAAAACCAAAAATCAGTTCCATAAAACAATGTTTTTCGTTTAGAGAATGGAATTAGTTTGGCTGCGAGCAAGGTTACTTGTACAATCGTCAAATGTAGGGTGTTTATTTTGTCTTTAACACAACACATAGAGCCTCCTTCCTACATGGTCAGATAATGACATATACGTTCAGTGGTTATAGTAATTTTGAAGAATATTAATATAATCCCTCTTACACGTCAACATGGTCAATCCTACCATGTTGTTTATAGCAATGATCTTCTTTATGCACAAAAATAGTTGATTGACCCTCCCCATAAGAGTTTTAAAAAATGACAATCAGAATGCCAAAGGACGTCTGAATTCGCTAATTGTTTGCTTTGTGTTTGGAACAGCAAACACAAATTTCCCGTTTAAACTACACACGCACCCACCTTACATTCATAATTCAAATACAGACCCATGTGCCCTCTTACTATGTCCCAGGCTTTATAAAGTTTAGACTACGATTAGATTTAAGATAACAAGAGACATGTGACCAGACACCAGAAAACCACGAAAATATCACATGGTTATATTTGAAGCTAGAGGTCATTTAATATATTACTGGTCAGCATGATGGACTTTCAGTATTTAGCTCTTCCTGAAACAATATACTTTGTGTATATAATTTCAAAATTATGAAGCTTCTTACTGCACTAAAGCAATTGGGTAACTTTGTCTCAGATTCTGAAACAAAATCATGCAAATAGATAGAGAGAGAGAGAGAGAGAGAGAGAGAGAGGGGGGGGGTGTTAGAAAGCGAGAGAGAGTGCATGTGATAGACATATATGATTTCCGACAACATATTGTCATAGAGGCAGTGCAAATATCAAGGAATAGATTACAGTTTCTTTTGCTCAAGACCGCTATACTGAAGGTTATGCATTATAAGATTTGGAGTGCATTAGGGGGTTCCTTCCTCCGGCCTAGACTCCCGGCAAGTGGCTAAGTCTCAAAGATAGAAGCAGTTCCCAATGCAACCCTGTATTGTTTAAATAACCCACTCACCACCTCTTTCGAAAAACCATGGATTTCTTTTTTGCTCTCGTGCTCGATCATTCATTTGATTTTCTTTCTCTTTTTTCTCATTGATTTATTTCTTTTATTCATATCTACTAATTCAACTACCTCACTAACGCTTCTCCCTCTCTCTCTCTTTCTCTCTTTCGTTCTAATACTCCGTCTGTCTCTCTCCCTCTCTTTCTAATACTCCCCCTCTCTCACTCTTTCTCTATCTATCTCACCCATTCACTCACAATTAATACACACCCCCATTCTCTCTCTCCTCCATCGACGCACATACTCAATTTATCCCCGTCTTCATTCACCCCATCCAGTATACTGTTCACGCGCAAGCGTACACCTTCACCGCCCATGTGGGCTGACAAAAACACACACACATGCACACACACACAAACTTTTTTTATTTCTCTAGTTTTGTTTTATTCCTCCCTATGTGTAACACAAACAAGAACATACTTTGAATTAACAAAAAAATGTTTTCAATATCCATTACTTATACATAAACATAACTATAAAAAAAAAATGGCAGTATATATAACCGAGCAACAAAGTAAACTTAAAGCCCCACTGCACTATTTATAGCTACTTGCGCCCTTTATACAGCCACCAATGCCTCCGTGGTACCCGTTGATCCCCTTGATGTCCTTAATCTTATGTTATTCGAGAGCTGATTTAATGAGATAACCACCTGTCAGTGACCTTGCAGGGAAGTTTAATTCCTCCATGCCAAAATAATGCAGAGGGGATTTCAAGTACAAACACATAATTTATAAGTCAATTATACATGTTATGCACATATATTTTTAACAAAATCTGGAGTTTATTTTACTGGTACAAAGTCATGCCCCTGCCTGCTCCCACACTCCCTCATTTTTGTTTCAAGTATTTTTTTTTTATATCTCCAATTGTGTAATACAAACATACAATTGAATGAAATAAATAAACGTTTTCAATATTGATTGCTTATACATAAACATAATTAAACAAAAACTCATATGCAGTATATACAACTGAGCATAAATTGAAAGTCAATTTATAAGTGAATAATATGTACAATGGACTTATAACTTATATTTATGTACTTTAAATTGAATTTCAATTTAAAGTACATAAATATAAGTTATAAATCCATTGTACATATTATTCACTTATAATACCAAAACAATATTATAAAAAACATCAACATACACACACGCACACACTCACACACACATTATTAACTCAGTCTATTTAACATCAGCTTAATGGTTAAATTACCTCTGAGGTTCAAGTATCTCGGTTCACTCGTATATTATATTAGCGTGGGATACTTGTATCAAAGTGGAACGAAGTAATACCCAAATATAGACATGCTTACACTTCAAATAATTTTCCATTGTAATTTTATTCAAAAGGTTTTATTGGACAAATATGTTTTTGAGCTTCTAATCACCCACGCTCCTCCGGTGACAATAAAAGATTGCAAAATGATTTTTCTTTTGGTGTAAAATCTACAAACGCGAACATCATTACAAATGATTTCAATCAAGGTACGTTTCCTTCCAGAATTTTCCTTTCATGTGTGTTTTTCCTTCTTCTGTTAACCGTGTTACAAGCCCATTCGTATGCAATATCTACCTACGAATCACTTTGACATGATAAAAAGGTGTGCCAGTCCGTATATCATGGTATGACTAAGAATGGGGATCGAACATTGATTTTTGTGGTTTCCAGGCAAAGTCGCTCTTTTGTCTCTCTCCTTCTTTCTCTCTTTGTCTGAAGAAATCCAGGGTCCATGAGTAAACCTATACCGTTTACATGATATAAACTAAGAATAAGAAGGAAAAAAAAAAATCAGTTCCATAAAACAATGTTTTTAGTTTAGAGAATGGAATTAGTTGGGCTGCGAGCAAGGTTACTTGTACAATCGTCAAATGTAGGGTGTTTATTTTGTCATCAACTCAACACATAGAGCCTCCTTCCTACATGGTCAGATAATGACATAATCGTTCAGTGGCTATAGTAATTTTGAAGAATATTAATATAATCCCTCTTACACGTCAACATGGTCAATCCTACCATGTTGTTTATAGCAATGATCTTCTTTATGCACAATATTTAGTTGATTGACCCTCCCCATAAGAGTTTTAAAAAATGACCATCAGAATGCTAAAGGACGTCTGAATTCGCTGATTGTTTGCTTCGTGTTTGGAACAGCAAACACAAATTTCCCGTTTAAACTACACACGCACCCACCTTACATTCATAATTCAAATACGGACCCATGTTTTTCTCTTCATATAGATGATATGTATGCTTAAGCCCCCATCACACAAAACTAGTTCTCACTACGTTCTGGAACCGTCGCAGAAAATCGTAAAACGGGTTGTGGTCGGGGCAGAATGGGTAACACAATTATATAATACGATCCTAGTTTGTTCGTAAACAGTTCTCAATACGTCCATCTCGTTTGTTCCCCGTCCACAGCCAGTTCATATTAAGTTCAGATCGGGTAGATTAGATTAGGCAGTCCAAGCCAGTCCGTTGTCAGTTTAAACCCATTATTAACTAGTTATACCTCGTTCCCAATACGTCCAAACCCATTCTAACTAGTTCGCCACTTGTTCTAACTAGTTTTAACCCGACCATCCGTTTCAAAGGCAGTTCAACTCTTCCTCATCTCGTTCTGAGTGCGTTCGAACGCGCTCCTAGAGCGTGTGCAATCCCGTCCTGACTTGGGAGTTATAAGAACCCAGAGCATTCTCGCCATTCCTCATTCCCGTTCAACTTCAACGCTTTAGGCTTAGCAGATCAAGACGTTCAAGTAAAGCACCTATCACACCAAACTAGCTTCTCACTACGTTCTGGAAAATGTTGCCAAACGGGCTCAAACTATGTGTGAACGGAGTGAACGTATTAGCAACTATTTACGATCTTTTTAAGGACTTCAGGACGGGCTCGGACTGGCTTGGACGGGAAGGGTGGTCTAGAACTTTGAGCCTGTTCAAAATTCTCCCCGTCCTGAAATTGTACGGAGTGACAACGTACTTAAAACGAGATGGTCGTACAACGAACGGAATTGCCGTACTATGAACGGAATTGCCGTACTTCGATCCTACTAGGAACGTGTTACCACGTGATGTGGTCGAGCATCAATGAGGAAGAACGCGCTGGGTTTGTATAGCCCTCGAACCAGGACGGGATTGCAAAGCACGATAAAAGCGCGTTCGAACGCACTAAGAACAAGATGAGGACGAGTTGAACTGTCTCTGAACGGGGTGGTTGGGTTATAAACTCGTTAGAACAAGTTCCGAACTAGTAAAAATGGTTTGGACTGCTTGGAAATATCAAATTTATCCGATTTGAACTTGATATGAACTGACTGTGGACGGGTACAGACGAGTTGGACGTATTGTTGACTGTTAATGAACGAACTAGGATCGTATTAGAGACATTAGTCCAGTCCGAGCCCTTCCATAAAGTCCTTAAACAGGTCGCAAACAGTTGTTATTACGTTCAACTCCGTTCGCACACAGTTTGAGCCCGTTTGGCAACATTTTCGAGAACGTAGTGAGAACTAGTTTGATGTGATGGGGGCTTTAGAGATATTATCTAGTTTTGTTATTCTTTTAGCAGTGTAGAACCCTGTAAAACAAACAAAAGATCCGTAAACATAAGGTTTTCTCAATCTATTCAACATCAGCTTAATGGTTAAATTCCCTCTTAGGTTCAAGTATAGCATACTATAGCTAATTATGTAAACGTTGTTGTATATCAACGTATCAGGGTTTTCATTTACTTCATGAATACTTCATGAATACAATTATGTTACATATAGGGATGTTAACTTTTTTTTAACAATCTGCTGTCGATATATTTATCGTCATAAAAATTCTTTCTTGCATTTGGTTAAAGGTAAAGACCAGTATTGGTAACGCCCCAATTAAAAAAAATGAAATGGAAGCTCTCATTACCAATCATGTGAAAGAATATGTTTTGACTAATACATGATGATAAAAAATTTGCCGGGAAACCGCCTACTAATTCATATATTTGGTAAATTTGTTTCTCTCATGGTCCTGTGAGAGATATAGGGTAGTCCCATATACATCTTTCTGTGTATAGTGCTTGTAACTTTACGAAGAATGGGCCAAATTTCTTATCATTTTGATGATTCCAGAACCTTGCAGATGCTAGATGCTAGATGATCAACCTTTTCTGATCGATTCCACAACGTTTCTTTCACAATTCAATCGCATGACCATAACTGGTCTTTACCTTTAAGTGATGTTTGAGTTTTTGCTCGCTATTTGAGATAAACACCTTATGCTCCTTACGCGTGTGAAATGGTGCAGTGGACACATGAGCAGAGAGAACTATAACATGTAACAAGAAGTTAGCATAGCACGCGGCACAACTTAACCTTTTAAAAGGATTTAAGACAAAAGAAGCATATGCATATTAGTGCGGTACGGTATGTAATCCCGTAGGATTTTTGTGCCAAAGTTGATTTTTGTGCTGTTTTGGCTTCTAAAGGGTCCCAATTGGCCAAAAATGATGGGGTTCAAATTTTCAGACCCCTCCTTCATTTCCTGGGGGGTCCTAGACCGGGAGCCAGTGGGGGTCAACCTAGCTGGGCAGGAAACCAATTTTCATGAGCACAGATGTAAAGATCGCATAGCTCCACATAAAAAATTGACCGTCTGGCAAGTTTTAAGTGGTGGGTGTGGCCAGGGGGACGCCCCCACCAAAAAAGTGTCCCTTTTGACGACAAAATAGAAATGTGTAAATAATATTTTAAGGAAACCTTGAACCGCAATGAGTTTTGTGTCATATGAAAGAGAGTTAAATTATCTACATTTTGATACCAATTTCAAAGAATTTGGGATTAATTAACATCGCAAATTTAAGTAAAAAACATGATTTTTGTGTGTTTTTTCGAAAAATTTAATTTTATAAAAAAACATTATTTTCCATATATCAAAATTTGAGAATTGTATTTTTTCATAACTTTCCAGGAATTTGCTTATGTACAACGACAATATCCTGTGCGAGGGAGAGGTTAAAATATCGTTTCAATAAAAAGTTATAGCAATCCAAAGTTATTGATTTGATATCCACAAAAACAACATTTTTGTCTACATGTGTAATAGCTGTATGCATATACGTGCATTAGTGTATTAAGGACCTGCTTGGTGTGTTTACATCGAGTTTTAAAGATAACTTTGAACTACAACCTCTAATCACCATGTATGTGGTGTCAAACGATGGATAATTAAAATACCTTCATTCTGATATCAATTTCAATGAGTGATGTAGTGTGTGAAATATAAATTTTGAGCCAAAAAGGTGCTTTATTGTAGATATTCCTCTGATTTTTGCCAGTTTATCGGTATATTAACTGGACAAAAGTGATTAGACATTTAGTATTGCAGAAAGTTCAAAGGATTTAGAGCGCTGATTGCAATTGATAAGTTCTTCTCCTGTACTCTGGGATGTTTCAGGAAATGTTGGCATTGACAGTTGCCTCCCCCCCCCCCCCACCCCCACCCCGCCCTATCCAGCCGCTTGTCCTAATCTTGCCAATGCCCAAGACAAGTTAGTGCATCGATCAACATGAATATAATATAATATAGCCATATTAAGTTAAATGGTTTATTTTGCCTGACTACTAAGAAAACACGTGTATGCTTGTAAGCAACCAATACTCCGCATAATTCCTATTGTGATAAGATTAGAATGACATAAACTTTTCTCAAAAAATAGTTTCGGCTAGGTATGCAAATTTATTTTTTCTCTCGATTACAAGTAATTCGGTACAAAAATCGAAG
Organism: Strongylocentrotus droebachiensis; assembly: GCA_035222895.1. NCBI lineage: Eukaryota > Metazoa > Echinodermata > Echinoidea > Camarodonta > Strongylocentrotidae > Strongylocentrotus > Strongylocentrotus droebachiensis. The sequence goes on along the minus strand of JAVYIG010000274.1, from coordinate 70,360 downwards.
GAACATTATTAAACTACTTGATTCGATTGAATCTCAGTTTTAGTCTTTGTGTGTTTCAAATAGGAAGTTCCAAAACCAAAATTGAGATCAATTTGAAATCTTTTCTGCTTAGCCATGAATAATTTAAAATCGTTACTAACTCCTTGAACTTCTAAGGATCTCACGATTTGATGATTGGAAAGTGTCATTAGGTACCAGCTTATAACTTTGACAACACATCACCGTCTACATTAAAGTTTTATCATGCCTGTTGCATAAATCATATGGTCTTTTTAAACATGTTGCTGAAGTGACATGAATTTCTGTGATTTTTTTTCTCTTTTTGGGAGGTAAATTATACTTTTGTATCCACACTCTGGACCTCACCAAGGGCACTAAGACGGGTCCCTGAATGTTCATCTGACCATAATTAAATACCTTAAACGCTAAGCTTCATGGGACACAGCCCCCTGTACACTACTTCAATTAGTGACATGCCAGTGTCACAAATAAGGTATCTAAATATGCTTATCTGACCGTATTTAATGCCTAAAACCCGTGCAGCTTCCGAGGGCTTCGCCCCTTGACCCCGCCGGGGCAAAGACACTGGACCCCACGCCAATTTACGCTGCACTCGCTCCTCTATACCTGATCGTTAATACTCCACTTTGAAAAACGTTTCGCGGGGCCGGCATGTAACGTGTAAGAGTGGTGTGGTGGTGCAGACTTTTCTTCTGCCCCCAAAAAACGTTTTTGCTCATTACGCCACTGCCCCTGAAAGGTGAGCCCCCTGGAATGTTTGCCACCTCCCCCAATCCCAAACTGTTGAACTTTCTGCACTACTAGATGTCTAATCACGTTTGTCTAGTAATACCGATATACTGGCAAAAATCTGAGGAATATCTTCAATAAAGCACCTTTTTGGCTCAAAATTTATATTTCACACACTACATCACTCATTAAAATTGGTATCAGAATGAAGGTATTTTAAGTATCCATCGTTTGACACCACATACATGGTGATTAGAGGTTTTAGTCCAAAGTTATCTTTAAAACTCAATGTAAACACACCAAACAGGTCCTTAATACACTAATGCACGTATATGCATACAGTTATTACACATGTAGGCAAAAATGTTGTTTTTGTGGAAATCAAATCAATAACTTTGAATTGCTATAACTTTTTATTGAAACAATATATTAACCTCTCCCTCGCACAGGATATTGTCGTTGTACATAAGCAAATTCTCGGAAAGTTATGAAAAAATGCAAGTCTCCAATTTTGATATATGGAAAATAATGTTTTTTTATAAAATTAAATTTTTCGAAAAAAAATCACAAAAATCATGTTTTTTACTTAAATTTGCGATGTTAATTAATCCCAAATTCTTTGAAATTGGTATAAAAATGTAGATAATTTAACTCTCTTTCATATGACACCAGACTCATTGTGGTTTACGGTTTCCTTAAAAAATTATTCACATAATACTATTTCGTCGTCAAAAGGGACACTTTTTTGGTGGGGGCGTCCCCCTGGCCACACCCACCACTTAAAACATGCCAGACGGTCAATTTTGTATGTGGAGCTATGCGATCTTTACATCTGTGCTCATGAAAATTGGTGTCCTTCCCAGCTAGGTTGACCCCCACTGGCTCCCGGTCTAGGACCCCCCAGGAAATGAAGGAGGGGTCTGAAAATTTGAACCCCATCATTTTTGGTCAATTGGGACCCTTTTGAAGCCAAAACAGCAAAAACATTAACTTTGGCACAAAAATCCTACGGGAGCTGTCTCAGTGACATACCGTACCACACTATATGGCCTGAATCACATTGTTTCCTGATGGCAACATTTTAAAAAGGTGGTTTTGACAACAATTTTTAAAGACCCTGGTGCTCAGTCACCCGTGGTAGAAATATTATGAATAGCATATTATTTTCAATTTGGACCTACCAAATTTGGGTAATTTTTTGTATTGGTACGCTCTGCAGTTTCAACCAGGAAATGCTGCAGCACGTGAGACTCCGAAAGTGTGTGTGTGTGTGTATTGGGTTTTTACAGACGTGTATCAATCAGATATGATTATTTACGTTTGGGGACCGACCTTTAAACGTCACCATCCGAAAGACGTGACTCAGTTTCGAACCTGCGTCCTCGCCTGAATCGTCAAGAAAGCATGACAGTGCCCATTTTAAATCCTTAAGTATATTAAGTCTTAAAGTCGTCTAGTAAACGGTAGTATTTCGCGGTTCGCAATATAAAATGTGAGAAACATGACAGGGTGTGAGATAGTACCATGTTACTTTTAACAGTTTAAAACAGTTTAGAACGCTTTGTAATATAGTCATTTGAAGTGTACCTGTGTGTGTGGATGTGTGTTTGTACATGTGGTTTTGGGAGGCGGTTATATTTTAATGTATGTGAGAAAATAAAAGCATAATAACTCAGGACAAAGTTTAAAACAAATTACACTTCATGTCGAAATGTATATGTACATTTGTTAAATCTGCCCGCTTGTTGTTGTTTTTGTTCCAAATCAGGACCTTGTTTAAAAATGTGTATCATTGAATAAGTATTAAAATATCTCGACTAAATCTACACTCTAATCCATTCAGAACCAAACGGTACGCCTGCATATGAAGTTACTCATTACATTATCAGTGTTTACCCTAACCAAAAATAAACTGAACTGAGAACACAAGCCTAGCCCAAATTCACATTCCATGTCAAATTTTGAAAGAAATAGTCAGCTATCTGACCAAAAATTTGTTAAAATAATTAAATTCATAACTGAGGACAGAATTCTCCAACTTCGAAGGCTATAACTTGATTAAATAGTGAGCTGGTGCGTTCCAGAAAAAAAGAAACCGAGAATAATCGTTGTTTTATCATAACTTAGTCAATCACAATTATAATTAATAAATAACACATATCTGTCAAGCTTAGATCCTCCTCTTTCAATTAATGCAACTCATATGATGCATATTTCACGCATGAGTGATTAAAAACAATTTGAAGAGAGGGTACCAACAACAACAAACAAATCATTTTTAGGGCGGTATCTGAATTTCAAAGAGAAAGTTCATTTTCTGCCCTTTCACATGACACCTCAATCAGGAAAAATGACCCAGGAATAACCAATTTTTTTTTTTAAAGTAATGCTTGTATTTCCTTAATTTGATTATTAAAACGAATTAGTTTTCACTGATTGCCTATATCGTAGCAACAAACGGAGTGTACAAAAGACTTGACTTCGTTTCGTTGACGATCAGCCATGTACAAAGAAGACGAAATACTTGATGACCATGAAAATCTCTGAATATACAGTTCTAATATATAATTTCCAAACGGGAATAGGAAATCGGTCGATTGTAGTCAAGAAACATTGATTTAAAGCTTAAATAATATCATTCTTGAGTGGGCGCTATAGAACATAACGATTTTATTATTTCCGATTTCATCCCTTTAGACTCGATTTCAACCGCAACAACGTTCATTGCACATTGTAAAGTCGCATATGCTTCCAATATGTTCATTTTCATTTTGCTTATGTTAATTGAGAGCTGATTTGATGAGATAACCACCTGTCACTGACCTTGTAGGGATTTATAATCCCTCCTGGCGAAACTAGTACAGACGGGCTTTAATACAACCATGACGTGGCAATTCACTATTTCAGCTTTGACTCATAATAATTCGTGCACAGCTGATTCCGCTCTGTTGATTCCACTGTTCGAGGGATTTAGCGGAGAGAGAAATATGAATATTCCCACGTTTACCGACAACTACGTATCATTATCATTTATTTCGTCGTCATCTCTTCAATGCTTTTTGAATATTTTGATGACGATAAACGGCATTGCGGTACTATTTTTACATACCATCACGTAGCAATCGCGTAAAAGATCATTTCATCGGGACCAGGTTGAATAATTTGAAAGAAAACTCAATTTGAATCCCGGACAAACCCACCCACTCCCTCTCTCACCCTCTCTCTCTCTCTCTCTCTCTCTCTCTCTCTCAATACAATTGGAGAAATGCACGTACCATTTAACCCTCCCCCCCCCCCCTTGTGATACGCCACTGATTTACAACGGTGTCCATTTAAATGCAAAGAGGAGGTATAATCATTAACTGGAAACAGGGATGATAAAGTGCATGTAACAACCTCATCGCCATTCCTTTTCCAGGTTTGTTATTGGCTGGTCTTTTGATATGCATGATTTACCTTACTAACGATGAAAACGAGATATATCAGCCTGGATATGGGCAATTCCTTGTGGGAAAGAGGAAAATCACCAAATTCTTAATTCTGCTCCCTAGACTCTCCTTTTTAAAAGCCTTTATGTCAAGGTCTGCAAAATGGCTGGGCTCGGGGGCTTGGGCCCCCCTCACCTTTTGAAAGAGTATGTTACAGAGAAAAAAAGGAAAGAGAGAGAGAAAAAAATTAGTAACCGCCAGTGTCACAAAAAAGGTATCTAAATATGCTAATCTGACCGTAATTTCATGCCTAAAAACCCTGAGCTTCCGGGGGCTCAGCACCTTAACCCCCTGCCGAGGCTCAGGCCCTGGACCCCACGCCAATTTACGCTCTTCCTGATCGTTTATACTCCACTTTGAAAAACGTTCCGCGGAGCTTGCATGTAAGTGTAAGAGTGGTGGTGATACATATTTTGTTCCTCCCCCCCCCCTTCCAAACGTTTTTGCTCATTACGTCACTGCCCCGGAAGGTGTAACCCCTGGAATGTTTGCCCCCCCCCCCAATCCCAAACTGCTTTCGGCGCGCCTGGAGGGTGCCTTTTTATAACCACACTTTTCAACCGTGTCAATATTTGCACGTGACTTGTCGAAAATGGCCTATTTGTAGTTTGGCAATGAAGGCGGGAAATGTGATGGGAAAACCCAATATGAAACATTTGGTAAAGTTAAATACAAAGAAATAGTGAGATACATCGTCTTCATCTTCCAGTTCAGTCAGCATGCGTGTCTTCAAACAAAAAATTCTGCTGGTTCTATATAGGGCCAAAACAAATGTTGTATTGCCCTTTAGGCGCCAAAACATGGGTTGGTCGGTCGGATTTTTTTTTTTTTTTCCTTTTTGGGTTGATATTATTTTTCAGTTTTGAATGCTCTAATACATTTTTTTTTAAACGGTAACAAAAAAAATTAGATTTCAAGATTTTGGGGTCGGTCGCAAAGGGCAATACAACATTCATTTTTAGGCCTAGTGAGAACACGATTGCACGTTTAAATTTGTAATTTATTTCAAATATTGGCATATTTTTTCAGAAATGACAGAGGTACTTTCGGTGACCGCGCATGGATAAAAGAGCCCCAATCCAATAGAATCTTTAAAAAACTGATTACCTCCTTGTTATTCAAAAGGCTTTATTTCTCATCAGGGTCCTCTAAAATCTTTGAAAAATTCAGAGAATATCGATCCATTATCTCTCCTTAAGGAAAACAAGTTTTGAGTAATCTTGAGTTTTCTATTTAATAAAACAACGCTTTTAAAACATATATTTGGGGAAATTCGGGGTAAAACGGCAGAATCCTCCTAGGCCTCCCTAAGAATTGGAAAAGGGTCATTACTCATTCTGCATGAACGAAACAAAGAGAAAGAAAGAAAGAAAGAAAGGAACAAATAATGATAATAATAATAATAAAAGTGATGATGCTAATAATAATAATAATAATAACAACAAAAACTAATAGTACAGCGGATAAGCTCCCAATATAATGAAAATTGTGCACTTTTTGACAAAAGCATGAAACTTCTAACATAGTTAGTTTAGACCATAAGATTTATTTTCAGATGTGGAGGGAAGTCAGATTTGACCTCTGATGACCCTGAGAGGTCAAATCCAAAATGGCCGCCAGTCCGTATGGTCTAATGTACAAACACGATTAACTTTTGAACCAAATAGTCCAGAAAAACGTTTGACGTGTCATTTCCAACTAAATTGGGGATGACAATTCATTTGATAATACTTTTGAGATCGCCAGAACTCAGAGTGTTGCATTGAGGTCAAGGTCAAGGTCGAAATTGACTAAAAAATAGCAAGTTTTGAATGGTTACAAAAAGTTTCCCATTTATTTGTCATTTGTTCTCCCCTGTGTTCTCAAATTTCTTTAGGAATGGTCCCCCTTCATATTCCCTCACCTTAATCCCTTTCAGTTAGTTTATTTAACATTTTGATTTGACCTCTGATGACCCTGAGAGGTCAAATAAAAAAATGGCCGCCAGTCCGCATGGTCTAATGTACAAACACGCTTAACTTTTGAACCAAATAGTCCAGAAAAACGTTTAAGGTGTCATTTCCAACTAACTTGGGAATGCCAATTCATTTGGTAATACTTTTGAGATCGCAAGAACTCAGAGCTTAGCATTTAGGTCAAGGTCAAGGTCAAAATTGACTAAAACAAAGCAAGTTTTGAATGGTTAAAAATAAATTTTCATTTATTTGTAATTTGTTCTCCCCTGTGTTCTCAAATTTCTTTAGGAATGGTTCCCCTGCATAGTCCCCCACCTTAATCCATTTCAGTTAGTTTATTTTACATTTTGATTTGACCTCTGATGACCCTGAGAGGTCAAATAGAAAATGGCCGCCAGTCCGCCGCATGGTCTAATAATTGTACAAACATGCATAACTCTTGAACCAAATAGTCCAGAAAAACGTTTTAGGTGTCATTTCAAACTAACTTGGGGATGCCAATTCATTTGGGAATACTTTTGAGTACGCCAGAACTCAGGGCTTTGTATTAAGTCAAGGTCAAGGTCAAAATTGAAGAAAAAAAAAAGCAAGTTTTGAATGGTTACATACAGTTTTTCCATTTATTTGTCCCCCTATATAATGTTCTCAAATTTCTGTAGGAGTGGTTCCCCTGCATAGTCTCCATCGTAATCCCTATCAGTTAGTTTGTTTCACTAATTATAGCACCAAACCATTTGTCTTGTAACTGACCATATGCATAGCATGGTCAGTGGGCAGCTAGGCAGTATACGGCAAAAAACTCAATTCAAGTCAGGAAAACTGCTCCTTTTCATTACTGCTCAATAATACTGGTAAGATGTTTTTTAAGTTACTTTGTGTTTTATTTGGTGCTAAGTAATTTAAAGGATCACTACAGAGTGTGAGGAACAGGCCATTAAGCAAAATAACGGTTCTGCTAACACTAGACAACATATCACCATGACCAGCAACCTGGAGTGCAGGCAGCATTCTTGAGGGATGGGAACGTCTGACAGTACTGAAAGAGATGGGGAATCCATTTCTATAACAAAGTTAAGACCTACTAGTCATTGGCAGTGTACGACACCTGTCACACAAACACTTCATACGAACAAGTTGCCATTTTTCAGTCGGCAGGCGGCGAAGGTTATGTTAAAACAGTATAGGCACAGCTTGCAGCACTTAAGAGGGACTGTGGTCTCTTTTTGAGGATGTACATCTCGTGTCAGACAAGGGATGGATATATGGACAATTTCTTCTCTCATGAAAACCAGGCAGCCCCGCCAGCTTAGTTAACTGGAGGAAAATGCGGTTTGGAGTTAAAGCAGATCTACTTCGCTGCCTGGAATCAAATCTGATCGAAAACAATAGTGCACCTGTGGCCCAAGCAATAATTATTGATGGTGAAGCTGCGGTTCAAATGCTCAATCCTGGAACATCAAGAACATTTCAAGAGTATGGAGAAAGAGTGTTTGCCCCATACATCTTTGCTCAACTCGAGAAAAGCATCCGCATCGACCTTGGCTAGGGTGTATACTTTCCTGCTAGCCTGAAAGCCTCAATAAGGCAGGAAAGGGCACCAGGAAAAGGGTGGCTCTTTCTACTGTGCTGCCAGAAAGCTGGAAGGACTTCTTTCGAGTCAATGAGAACAAACCCGAATTGTTGGATTTCATGTCATGTCGTTCATCTTCCTCTACCATAGGGCAAGGAACTGTATAATATGCAACAGATGGAAGTGGAGTACTCTGCTCTCCTGCTGAGTCCCACTTGGCAGGCCTTGCCCCATGGGTGTAAAAGGGTAACCATACGTACTGGTGGTACTGATGCGGTTGAACTGGCTGTGGCTTCATTCAGCAAGACAGCTCCTGATGCTGTGGATCGCTTTTGGTGTCAGATCAAGCTTTCGGTACAAAGCTTTTCACAAAATCATGATGGTTGCCACCATGAGTCCGACACAATGTATGACTCTCCCAATCTTTCATGCGTTCACCGGGTGTCAGACTGTTTCTGCATCCAGAGGAAAAACTTAGAAGTCTTTCCCAGAAGTGAATGATTCATTCAGTGAACTCCTGTGCTTGCCTAGGGAGGTCAGTAAAGGATCAATGTTACTGCCAGAGCGATTTGTGGTGCTGATACGACCGAACCAGTGAGAGCATGGTAGTGAATGATGCCAGGAAACAGCTCTTCGCACAGAAGTATAGAAACCTGGAGAACTTTCCTCCAACCCATACTCAAGCATACCAGGGAAATTGTTGAAACCAGATATTGGCCAAGAATTCAGAGATGCCAGAGCCATCTGACTTGGGCTGGACAAACGGAACAACTGGGTGGCAGCCTCTTTGGATCACTCTCCCGGAAGCATCAAAATTGTGCCATGAATAATCCACTGTCGCTGCAAGAAAGGATGCACTGAACTGTGCTCTTGTTCTGGAGACTGTTAGATTTTGATCGTTACCATTAGGATAATTCATAAGTTGTGGATAGTGCAAAATTCATGGGGTAATAAACAGGTTTTAGGTCGTATTTAGAATAGCTTTTTTGGTCTTCTGGGCCCAATTTCTTAAAGCTGCTTACCGGTAATCAAATTTTCGTGCTATAACTGTAGCAGACAAATTTGGTTAGCAAGAAAACAAGGCGTCCACCTTGTGCGTTCACAATGGATTTGCATTGTTACAAAATTAATTTTCGTCCAGTTAAGCAGCGTAAGGTTAATGCATTTTCGTGTGCTTACGGTTAGCAGTGCTATGAAGTAGAAACTCATACGTAAGCACAGAACCAGCCGATAATGCAGCTCTATAAAATATGGCCCTGGATAGTCAAAGTGGCGGTACACGGGTCTTTTATTATTTATTTTTAAATAATGAGTCCTTAAGTGTCAACATAGAGGCAAAGTTTATTTAAAAAAAGAAAAAAAAATCACTTTTGTTGGCCTAATATGACCTTGAACTTGACCTTATTGCAAATCCCTGAGTTCTGGCGATCTCAAAGTATTGCGTCAATGAATTGGCATCCCCAAGTTAGTTGGAAATGACACCTAGCTTAAACGTTTTTCTAGACTATTTGGTTCAAAAGTTACCACGTTTGTACATTGGCCATGCGGACTGGCGGCCATTTTGGATTTGACCTCTCATGGTCATCGGAGGTCACATCAAACTGTGAAATAAACTAACTGAAAAGGGTTAAGGTGGAGGACTCTGCAGGGGAACCATTCCTTAATACATGTGAGAACATAGGGGAGAACAAAATGGGGATTTAACCTTTAGTAACCATTCAAAACTTGCTATATTTGGTCAATTTTGTTTGTTTGTTTGTTTGTTTGACCTTGACCTTGACCTTGACCTTGACCTTGACCTAAATGCAACACCCTGAGTTCTGGCGATCTCAAAAGTATTACCAAATGAATTGGCATCCCCAATTTAGTTGGAAATGACACCTTAAACGTTTTTCTGGACTATTTGGTTAAAAAAATACCGCGTTTGTACATTAGACCAGGGATATGTGAGTTTGCCCTGATCATGATTAGACCATGCGGACTGGCGGCCATTTTGGATTTGACCTTTCACGGTCATCAGAGGTCAAAACAAAATGTTAAATAAACTACCTGAAAAGGATTAAGGCGGAGGACTATGCAGGGGAACCATTCCTAAAGAAATTTGAGAACAAATGACAAATCTCATTTGTAACCATTCAAAACTTGCTATTTTAAGTCAATTTGACCTTGACCTTGACCTAAATGCAAAACCCCGGGTTCAGGCGATCTCAAAAGTATTACCAAATGAATTGGCATCCCCAATTTAGTTGGAAATGACACCTTAAACGTTTTTCTGGACTATTTGGTTCAAAAGTTAAGCGTGTTTGTACATTAGACCATACGGACTGGCGGCCATTTTGGATTTGACCTCTCAGGGTCATCAGAGGTCAAATCTGACTTCCCTCCACATCTGAAAATAAATCTTATGGTCTAAACTAACTATGCTAGAAGTTTCATGCTTTTGTCAAAAAGTGCACAATTTTCTTGCTAAACCGCTGCACTATAAAATAATAGTAGTGATAATATTAATGAGAATTGAAATATTAAATGTAATATTTAAATTTAAGTATGAAATCATCAATTATAATAATAATAACACTGAGTAAATTCATACGGTACCATTGTGAGAAAGAAATGATAAATAAATTAATATAATGGGCGTAAAACACATTGAATTAAAAATGTCTCGAACAAATAAAATAATGTTAATCGTTCTTCTATTACTTGTGATACTCTATATAATACCCCCAGAGATCCCCGTTCGTCTTGTTATAGACACACACAATATAGCGAGAATTATAATATGATAGTAAACAAAGGTTGGAGTGTATGCTTTAATAATCATATATCCGTGTTTACCGATAGGCTATTATTATCCATGATTTCATCTGTACCTTGGTCAACATATGAAGAGCTGAATTCCAAAAAGGAGCTATTCCGAGTTCGATAGAAATAACTTTCAAAAAGAAAAATATGGGGATCTGAAACATGGGAATCAAAATCGTTATATTGCATGTTACTAAACACTTCTTCGAAAGGTAAAAAGACAATTGGTTACAAATTTATGTTTCATTCCAAAAAGGAATACATTCTCTAAGGCGATTACAAATTTGCTAATTTAAAACATTTTTCCTCAGGCAATGTATTATTATTTTGATAGATATATTACAGTTACCAGCCTAAAATGATGATCAATGCAAAATTGTAATAAATGTAACATAAATTGCTTGTATTTAGCTTTCCAAAAATTGATTTTAATTTTTTTTCAGTTTTTTGTTAGCGACTTTTGGAATCATTAGGGATCATTCTTTATTGTATTACTCAATCATTTTTTGTTCCACAAATTTGTTCCACAAAGATGAAAAAACACATGCTGTGCTATTAAGTTCTATGCATTTTGCTTTCAATTTTAATTTGTTGAACGTACAAAACGGACGGTCGACGGAATTTTATTTCAAAAGGCGCTAAATCTACAGATGATAAAATCAGTAAAATTTCTTTACAAATATTACTCCATCGCTAAAAAAAGAGGTAAACAATCATTACGAATATAATCTTATGGAGGCGTGGCCTAGCCTGTAAGCGAGCCAATCACAATCATTTCATATCAATGGTGGCACAGCTAGATAGAGTGGCAAAGAGGGACGTGCCCCCTCCCGGATCGACGGGTAGACAAAATGAAATAAAGGTAAAAGCGAGAAAAGAGAGAAATGGAAAGGAAGAAGGAGAGGGGGGAGACAAAAAAAGGATAGACGCATGGATCACCTCCCCGCCGGATACCTCATTTTCCGAGGTAGATCGGTGCCCCAGGCACCCCTTTTGATCCACTGCCCTTTTCATGAATGGATCACGTAGGCCTACGCTTCACCTTTGTGATGACATACACTCCACAGCTCCTTCTTGCCAACCAATCATGGCGAAGAGATCTATTCTGAATTTGCATAAATCATATTGCGTGCAGTGTATTAAAATATGGATATGTAACATCTCAATATCTAGAGCGCGGTCAGTCTTGGTGGAACCTTTCGTTTTGAAGGAAATAAGCTTCAGTCTGTCTGTCCTCTTCTTCATTGCAAACGTACATAACCAGGTAAGGAATTCTAGATTATTTGTTTTAAATCTAATTTATTTGGAAAATGTATTCAAATTGTTTTACTTTTCCATTACTTGTACAATTGTGGTTAATGATAATGGGTTCTTGTACACCGCTCATGTCACTCTTGGCGCCCCGCAACAGAGATATCAGTAGCTGTAGGCCCGCACAGTTAATGATAAAAGAAAGTAGAACGAGCTGAAAACCCGAAAAGCGAGGCGTGTGTTTCGAGCGCTCCATTGGACATAGAGACACGTGACTTTAAGATTAATGCCTACGTTTCTTGATATAACGATTGTATAAAGAGAAATACAGTATTATGGGGAGAAAACGTGAAGGAAATTTAGACATTAGAGGAAAAAGTTCATTTTAATATGTTAATAGTAGATTACGTATACATTATTGTTTCGAACCTAGCTGTCTGGCTAGGTACACATATGGCTTCGACAGGGAAATGGTGTTCATCTTTTTTTTTAAATGCGGAATAATAAGTAAAAATGTAATGCCCAAAAGAGCGTCACCGATTGAATTTTGAAAATTAGTGCCCAAAGCTCCCATTTTGTTTTTCTTTTAGGGGCCCGCCAGTGTTTTTTTGCATTTCAGAACAAAACATTTGGCTGAAAATTCCGTTTGGTGCAGAAAACCCACAATGAACGATACAACGAACTATGGTATAGGCCCTCCGAAGACTACAGGCTAGGGACCCTATAAGTTAATCCATAAAGCCCCTTTCACACCGGATCTGCGTAGAGTTGCGTAGTGTTGTGTACCGACTACGCCGAAGTTAAGCTGCGTACTCATGAATAAATTGATGCTTCGGCGTAGTCCCTGCGTAGGTTTTGCGTAGGCTTGCGTATAGTTACGTACCCTGTGCGTAGGCACCGCGTACCCACGGCGTAGGCAATTGACGTAGGGTTACGTACGCTTGCGTAGGCCTGGCGTAGGGTTGCCAAAAGTGGCATTTGGTACACGGTTTTGACCGTTATATGTTCAATTTGTTAGTAGGTATTAACAACTGCTTAGGCTATTTTGCAGTAATGTTAATTTATTCAAGATATTATTTTCCAAAAAATGCAGATATTTTTGTGGATGTACTACATTTTTATACTCATTCACAAGGGTAATAAATGAACTTTCTGTTGAATGTACATTGCAAGGTCACGTGATGTGATTCGATACCTCAAAACGCCAACAAAAGAGCGCTTATTTTGATTTGTGAATAAATGTGGACAGAAGTCTGATATTTGTTGACCATATCCCTTTTTTTCACTCATTTGTAAATATCATTCCATAACAGTTTCCTGAAAGTTTGAAGACGATAGCTGTTGTCCTTTGTCCGTAGCGTATATGTGTGTGACAATGTAATGATATAAATGTCAGTCATTTATTACTCCTGACATACACACTCACTCAGTCTCACTAACAGAGTGAGACAAAATTATTTCTTTGCTCATTTTAATTAAACAAAATTATTTTACAAGCATACAAACAGGGCCATAAACGTACACACAAGCAAACAAACCGACACAAATACATACATATTTCCACAAAACATAATAACATTTCGCAAGATTATTGTCGTCTTGTATGGGGAGGGGCCAGCCCGTGTCATTTAAACAGGCTACATACTTTACAAAAGAAAGCCATTCGTCTATGCTCAAACTCCCATTATCTTGCCCATACCCCGCCGTTGTTTAAGAAACTGAATATGCTAAATTTCTCTGATAATATAACAATTAAAACAGGAGTTTTTATGTACCGTTATTCAAATTTTTTGTTACCACCCGTGTTTGATAATTACTTTGTTACAGTTGACAAGAAACATAATGTTAACACAAGACAAAAAAATAATTTTTTCTTGCCATATGCACGTTTAAAGTTACGAAAGGTAAATTCTATTCAACAAAAAGGGGGGAAATTATGGAATAATATTGAAAACTCTATCAAACATGTAACCACTCTTAGTTCTTTCAAGTCCAAATTTAAGTTGCGTCTTCTTACCACATATATATGACTTCCTATGATTCTGTATTCTGTCGTTCTGTATTATTATTATTATTGTGTTTTAGTTTGTAATGTCCTGTGTACGTCTTGCATTTTGTTTTATTGTGAATTTTAATGTTTTGTATATTCCACATCTGTCATTTATGTTATGGGTCCACCCACTTCTCTTAAGCCATCGGCTTTATCGGGTGTAAATGATCCAGCACAATTCTCAATGTATATATATTGTATGTGATTTTTATGAAATAATAAATTGAAATTGAATTGAATTGAAGAGGCATCAGTTTGTGAGTCTTATCTCTGTTTATTATATCAACAGCCTGAGATGTCAACATCACAAATTGAATAAACCATAACAAGCAAAACATGTCAGTCTGAAAATTCTTGTAGTAGTACAAACAGAATTACAAGCAAGAATACAAAATAAAGTCAAAGAAACACTATTTCTTCATGAACAGAATAAATGTGAGAACGCACACATGTAAACAAAAATAGCATTTCCCTTCAAAATAATGATCAATACCTGCCAAGTTTACATCCAGGTATATACAACAACAAATCTTTATACGTTTTTAATGCTTCGTCGGACTGGCGTAGGGTAGCGTATTGTTGCGTAGGCTTGGCGTACAGTTGCGTAGGCTTGGCGTACAGTTGCGTAGGCGTGGCGTACAGTTGCGTACGCTTGGCGTACAGTTGCGTAGTTTCTGCGTAAAAAGTCTACGCCGAAGGTACGCGAAAAAAATTAAACATGTTTAATTTTTTGCGTTCATCTCGCGTACCCATTTGCGTCCCTCCGCGTACAGTTGCGTAGGGTTGCGTACGATCGGCGTAGGGTTGCGTACGATCGGCGTAGTCGCTACGCAACTCTACGCAACTCTACGCAACTCTACGCAAGGCCCGGTGTGAAAGCCCCTTTAGGGCCCCAATAATATGCAACTCTAGACAGTCGAGAGGAATGCTTTAAAGATATTATGTCCCTTTTGCAGCCGACACCAAAGTATGTAGAACCAGGAAGCTGTAATGAATGGAGATCCCGTCCAAGAGGCCCCGTTGAAGTCATCCGTGACACCGCGCGTCTTTTGTTTCCCCTACCATAATCCCCTTAATCCCCCTCCGAAAACGCACAGCTCCCTAGTAGCACTAAGTACTCCCTTTCCACACACAGCCGAGCCCAGCGAGCACGGCGGCTTTTGCTTTGCCGGTCCGTACTTGGGGTGAATAGTGGTGATAACTTGACAACTTCTAGCCCTCAATCAATAAATGCGCAAACATATAACACAATTTCATTTAGTTCTTCACGAAGATAAACCTTTGGACTACCTTCCTAGCTATGCACAAATTTCGGAAATTTTCGGAAAATGTCAATAATTAGATGAGAAAATCATGATGATGAACACCTTTCATTCGCTCTAACTCACAATTTCCTTGGTTGATTTCGCTGGTTGAAATGGCTCAGTAGAGCTATCCGAGGACGGAAAAAGCAATTGATAACTAACCAAAATTGCATTAGTCATATGTTGTGAATTCTGTTTGTTATATGTTATAACTAAATACATCTTCACTGAACATAACCTAATTTTTCGGTGCCACGCATGGCTTCAAAGCTCGATGCTTTTATATTTGTATTTGAAATACAAGTTTATGGTTGCAATGAATAGAAAGGAGTTCGATATATCTAAAGTGAAACGAAAATAACTTAAATGAGTACTTTTTATGATCGAAAAAGAAAATAAGAATTTAATAATGTGAACACCACGCTTTGTGAAATATATTTGTTAATGTGAATGATCATTTCTCTCAAATTCAGGGATGCAAATATGACGTACAAATAACCCTTCTTCATTAAAAAAAAAAAAAAGCTTTCGGGGTCAAATACAAAAAATGAATTATGCATACTACCCCCCCCCCCCCCCCCCAACTGAGCGAAATGTTGGTAGGCTCGATTTTCACATTTTCGGGGTCATATACCAACAAAATGATGCTCACTACCGCCCCCCCCCCCCCCCCCACTGAGCTCTATGGTACTGAGCTACTTTTCTATAATGATAGCAAGCTCTCGAGCTTTCGTGGGTTATCTTGTTCAAGCTGACTAAGCTCAAAAATCAAAAGAAATTGTTCGTTTTTTCATTGACGTAATGATGGTGCTCTCATTTGTATTATGATGTTGATAAGAACATGTTTTTTTTTTCTGCTAAGTGCACTGTCTGTTTACCATTGTTTGGCAATATTGAATGAGCTATAAATGGTTTCATATGAAATGGAAACATATCTTGCTGAAACGAATCTAAGTGGAAGACAATTCAGCAAGTTCGAGAAAATGTGTTTTTTTTTCATCATTTTTGTGTATGTTTATGTTTATCCCTCATTAGAAAAATTACCATGGAAGCCATTGTAAAACTATGGTAAAAATGTGGTACCTTTGGTATTGATGTTGTTTAATTTCTTTTTAGAATCATCTTCTGTCATATAAATTCATAACAATTTGAATAGAACACAGAATATGACTGATTTCTTTTTCTATACATATTTGGCTTTTGCTTTACTTTTTTGAGGGCCGGGTTGGGGGGGGGGGGAGATGTCAATATAAAGTTCTGCATGACGTCAATCACATCATAAAGATATGGAGTGTATCATTATGTTTGATATTGTGTTATAAAAGAACCATGTACTAGAAGAGTAAACTAAATGAAAAAAATATAGATCTTAGAAATGATCCTTAAAAACTAACCATTTGCACATGTTGTCTTTTCAGAAATCTCTACTGTTTTTGCTGAGACAAGGTGAAAACGCTTCAGAATGGATAAGATTTCGTTGATCTTTTTACTGGCAGCAGTCTTTTCTTTCGGTAAGATACTTCCACTCCTTGAAATAATTTTAACAGTTTTGGGTGCAATTCTCAAGTCACATTTGTTACTCTCCACAAGGCGCGGATACAGGGGGGGGGGCAGCGGGCCCTGCCCCCCCCCCTGGTCAAAAAAAGGAAACAAAAATTAATTGTGACTAGAAATGTTCCTCTCTTTTTTTTTGCTCAAGGGGGGGGGGGGGGGGGGCTGGGTGGGATGTGGGGTGTTGAGCGAAATAGCGACCGGCACGATTTTCAAATTTCCGGGGGCAAAAAAGAAGAAAAAATAGTACTCACTACCCCCCCCCCCCCCCCCCCCCCCCCCCAATCCAAATGAGCGAAATATCGGCCGGCACGATTTTCAAATTTCAACACACTAAATTTCAAACTGATTTCAAAGGTGGGCCTCCCCCCCCCCCCCTCCCCCTAATAAATCCCGGATCCGCGCCTGCTCTCCACCAAGGTGTCAATGGGTAACTTGTAATTGCTTTTCTGGGTAAACAAAATTAGTATTATAATGATTTCTATTGATATCATTATCATTATTACTATTGTTATTATTACTCCCAGCTCATGTCGGCGAAGCTGCGACATCATGCTACCAATGTGTGTACATCACTGGCGGTGGAATTTTGAATGACGCGAGGTGCGTGGACCCATTTGACAGAAGCTCAGGAGTAACCAACGTCACCACTTGCGACAATGGTTGTGTTGTAAGTCCAGTTTTTCTTTCTGTCCTCTATCCTTTTTTAAGGCCCGCTTAAATTTCTTTTCATTTGTTATCTAACAATTTTTTTTATGAATTAATTAAGTTTTAAGCCTCTCTAGTGCCTGTTCAAATGCCATTTTATTTAACAAAAATGTGTGTTGAAATTTACCCAATAGCTCTTCTATGTAAATAAAAACAAAACATGGAACCTAGGCTCTCTTCATTTGTGAAAATCTAGGGATCAAGTATGTTTGGCCTTATCCGTTTATGATAAAGCTGATTCACTGTCATAAGTATGATTACACTATGACATGATTTTGTAGGGGGAAGGAATTGGATACGGTTGATTATAATGCTTATGTAGGCAATATAATGCAAGGTTTTGTTTTTAAAGGTTCAACATTAGAATGGGTTCTTAACCTTCTGTAACCTGGCTAAATTCTTTGACTATATTCCTCCAAAGTGCGTTAATTTCAGCATCAGTTGAAGAAGAAGTGAACAGAAAGCCGTTTATGCCAAAAATTTGCAACTCCACTGCTATGCTACTGTCAAAGACGTACGAGAGGCTCGCACTTCCCCCCGGGATTTTTAGAGTCTCGATTTTCGAGCAATCATAACATTATTTGGGCAACGACATATTAGGGTGCCTAAAATATCAGTTTAATTAAAGCACATTATTTGGGCAACGACATATTAGGGTGCCTAAAATATCAGTTTAATTAAAGCACATTATTTGGGCAACGACATATTAGGGTGCCTAAAATATCAGTTTAATTAAAGCACATTATTTGGGCAACGACATATTAGGGTGGCTAAAATATCAGTTTAAATGAAGATGCCCGAGTATACTATTTGTATACCCAAGCTTGTGAATTTTTATGATGAAATAACATTTCAAAATTATCAAAGTGTTCATTTTTGCTCGCTGGCGTCACTTGCTCACGAATTCATATAAAAAGGATGAACTTTGGCAACCAATACCAGAAAATCCCCCTATTCGGCCGGAGTATATTTTTATCTTTACTTCGATGAAGCGTCTCATGATTTATTTTTCTTCTCTCGCTCGCTTTGGACGGAGTACAATGACATAAAAATCATAATCCAAACGCGAGTTCTAAATGCAATATCAACATAACAAAAGTTGAAATGAATATGACTTTGAACAATTTGTGATGAGAATAGAGTTATTTTTTGTTATGCATTTGTATCGAATCCCCTCTCCCTCTCTCTCTCTCTTCCTCTCTCTCTCTCTCTCCTCCCCTCTCTCTCTTTGTTTTACACAATTACTTTGAGAATCCATCCAAGGGTCAGAATTTGTCCTGCCCCACGGTATGAAAGTGTGCAATTCAAAGGCTGATAATTAGAATGAATACTACCTTTTTTTTTTATTAGTCGTTGTCATTTTGGTTTCGGTTTTTCTTGTGAGTGGCTTCTTACTTCTGTATCTAACTTTGTTTATTTGTTTTAATCGTTTTTATTACTCTATCTGACCTTTTTTTTAAAACAGAAAACATCGTTACTCAACGATGGTGGCAGCGAGACCTGGGCCCGTGATTGCAATACATTACCATCATCTTCGTGTTATAACACATGTGTTAGTGCAGACGGTGTGACGGCCTGCGTACACTGCTGTACCGGCGATTTTTGTAATGGCGTCGGGGCTATCTACACCGTCAGTCTTCTAGCTACGATGTGCGGCAGCTTCCTAGCCGTCTTTGTCAGCCATTTCTGGTAGATGAGCAGTTGATCTTGAATCGAAGAGTGGGGGGGGGGGGATTAATGTCACGGGACATTTAAACATAATAATAATAAATATAAAATAGAATATGTCCAGGGTGAAATTTTACAAAGGCGTTTGTGGTCAAAGACATAATGACCCGTATATTCTTCTAATTCATTTAAATAAAACCGACCCTGTGTCTACGATCATGTTTAACACAAGGATAACTTAGACCTCACACTACCTTCTTTTATTAAAAACCAATTCTAGACAAACGCAGCATCGAGTTAACATTTTATTAGAATACGGGCGCCATATAGGGTTAATATTTTAAGCTACTTTGAATTTTAAAGTTACGTTTGTGATTACCTGTTATTTCATTTATTCGTCCATTCATTAACATAAATGCAGCAGCTATTGTCTTCTTTGAGTGGTCTTGGCCCTAACAGATTTTGTTTGTTTGTGTGGGTAAGAACAGACACGGCCCCTTTGAGGGCAGTATATAGGCCTACTCGTTATTAAAATAGTCACCCTCTATGCGGAAGAGATAAAATAACAAACAGATAGATAACATTAGTACATACTAACATTACATTTCCACTTAAATATTTTTTTGGACTTTTTGTTTTGTCTTGTTGCCAACCCCCACTCGCGTTTTAGTTGCTTTTATAATGAAATCCCAGCTTTTCACTTTTTACCTACTAAACAAAAATTCTATACGAAGGAGAATTAGTTCAACTAGGAATCAAATTCATATTTTTAATGTAAAACCACTATAATTCCTATAATATTTGAAGCGTTAAAGGGAAATCAATCTTTAATAGCAAATTAATCTTAAAAAAAAGCTGGAAGATCACAGAAGAAGACTGGTTAGAGTTTAAAGGAAATCGATCGGACAAAAAATTAAAAGTTAAGAATTTTTGAAAGATGTGATCATTGTTCAAATTGGCCGTATCGTTAATGTCACTGCGATGTAGTGTCGGAAAACGTTCCCATTTTATTCCCTTTAAAAAAGTATGATGGGGGATGAGCTTTTCTCTATAGAGGACCTACAATATTATACTAACCATAATACTTACGTTATTGTAAGTATATACAATAAATGTAAACAGGACGTGTGTGCGTGCGCGCATGTTTGTGTGTGTATTGCGCCAATGATTCGAATGATCGTGTATAATCATGTCTACTTATTATCTCATTGTGCAACTTTTCTAAAAGTTTAAATATTATACTTAGAATAGGTGAAATAGAGAGCAGCATCATGTAATACTCATTAAGATAAATTTGTATAATCAAGATAGAACAAAAAGCAAAATAAAATTCTCATCGCTATGATGTTACTATTCAACAAATTGTTTTCATGTAGTTTATGCAGTGGTGTTTATACTTCGTGGTTTGTAAGAAACATTCACTACAGTGGGTTCACAATTTACAGCGCCATCTAGCGACCACCAGTGTTTAGTTGTTTTCACGTGATTCGTTATGGGGAAAAGTCGACAACCAGTTCAAGGTTGCAGTCTGAGCATGATCAGATAAAGGTCATTGCAGAACAAATTTTGAAATACACGGAGACGAAATCCTGAATACGTGAAATTAGTTATGTCATCAATATTCATTCATGCACAAGCAGTGAACTGCATAATACACAGGTGGAAGTATTCTTTGAAAATGGGAAGCAAAGGCTATTTATATACTAACACCTCCATCGCTGTAGTAGTGATTATTTCAAAATGTACCAAAAAGGTGAGACCTCTTCATGTTTTGAAGATCTGTGGATATTCGGGGTCATTGCAGTAATGTGCTAACCGTGAACTGGTCTATTTATACCAGCTGTGTGATTGTTTGATGGACTTTAATTATAATTTCTGGTGTGTTTGTTTATTTAGCTTATAATGAGTAAAACTTTGCGCTTTTTCCAAAAATATCGATCTTACTATGACCCTTCTCACATCACTTTGGTAATTCTGGCCACTTTTTTCTCCAACTAACCATTATGGTCACTTTTGGATAGGGGTAAATTTCCCGGGCGGAATTGTAGGCAAAGAACATTTGATGGGCTTATTTTATGTAAAAATGTGCCCCGATGCTAGAAAAGGGGGTCAAATTGATCACCTACAACAACAATTTGGTAATTTTGTTCCCGTTTATTGACAACAAATGTAAATTTCTATTGATTTGTTATGGTATGGTATTTATTGAATCATGCATCGCAGTTACATATACTGAATTGCACATGGATATACATTGCATTTTAAAAACGAGTGTACAATTTAAAACAGTATCATTTACATAATTATAAGTACACAAATATTTCACATGTTTATCCTAAATTTTGTACCAAATGTAAAACAAAAGCAAATATACGAACTAGAAGGAAAATGAGAATATGTACCTAAACAAAATATGAGTTTAAATTGAGTAAGAGAGAAGGAAAATATGGAGAGAGAAGAGGTTTAAAAAGGGAGAGAGAGAGAGAGAGGAGAGAGAAAAGGAGGGGAGAGGGAAGGAAAGGGAGAAAAAGAGAAAGAAAGGATAAGAGACCTAGAGATATAGTGAAGAAAGAGAAAGAGCAGGGAAGATAGAAAGATGGAGAAAGAGAGAAAACGAGATAGAGAGAGAGAGAGAGAGAGAGAGAGAGAGAGAAAGAAGAAAGAGAGAGAGAGAGAGAGAGAGAGAGAAAGAAGAAAAAGAGAGAGCGATAAAAGTTAGAGAACGGGGACGATAGAATTACAAATTACATACAAATTGACGATAAAAAGATAAAAGTATGCATTGCAACATTACGAATAGTATTAATAAGATGAACAAAAATACATTGTTAACATAGTATGGCGCACTAAAAAGTCTTTAGTAAGTTATATACAAATGTATAAATGAACATTTTTTCTTTTTTAACGCAGATGGGAGTAGAACAATTAAAATGTTATAATAACAACCTCTTTAAAACAAAATTAAATACAGGCGGATATAGCAGCGAAGCAATATTCAAAAAGAGAAATTACAGGCCTGCGTAAAATAGTGTTGAGATAAAATAACGAGCAACCTAAGGCAATTTAATGAAACACATGTAGTTGTGAAATACACAGTTTACAGTACCAAGAGTAAAGATAATAAAACTGATAAATTGAGGTAAAGCGTATCGTAAATATTTACATTATGTTTCTACATTCATCAATAATATAATTGCTCAATCCAAGATAGTTAATTGAATCTGAAATATGATGCATTAAGGTTTGGCAATTTGTAGATGTGTCCAGACAAAGATTTCAATTTGAAAATGAATTATAATGAATAAATTGTGATATAAAAGAGGCTTTAGATAACTGGCAAATATTTCATATAAAGAAAGAAAAATCGTGGTAATAAAATGAGGTTACTGAAGATGACCTAATTTTTATCTTGATAAAGAAATTGAAGTTTGGAAAAAAAATACATGTAACTCCAATAGTTTGGCAATAGTATGCTATTAACAGAGTTGAACAAACCGGATGCCACATCATGGCTGGTTCAAAAACATTACTAGATAGGGTAATGCAGGTGTCCCTCAGGGTTCTGTTATGGGGCCCATTCTGTTCACCTTGTACAGTGCTCCAGTTTATGACATCATCAAGGCTCATGGTCTTAACTGCATGATATATGAAAATGATATTCAGCTTTATCTCTCTTTCCCTTCAAGTAGTAGGAAGCTGTTTGTCGAATCAAGGCCTGCATTACAGACATAATATTGTGGTCAACTAAAAACATGCTACTTGTCAATGCCTCTAAGACTGAGGCAATACATTTTATGTCTAGATTTGTTCCTAATACACTACATTCTGTAATTTTCAATGTTGATGGAGTTAACATCCCTGCAGTCCAAAAAGCCCGCAACCTTGGTGTGGTCATGGACAAGCATCTGTCAATGTCTGATCACATCACCAAGACTTGTCAATCAGCTGTCTCCGCCATTCGCAAAAATGGACAGATTAGGAATGATCTTAATCTTAAATCTATTGCAATCCTTGTTCACTCCTTAATCATATCCCAATTTGAGAATTGAAATACTCTATTCTATGGTTTACCCAAAAGCAATTGAATCGTGTTCAGAGAATCCAGACAACAGCAGCAAGGTTCATAACAGGCGCTGTTATGCCTACTAACACACATACATAGGCAACAGACCTTTTTCAGTCTCCGCTCCTGTACTCTGGAATTCTCTACCTTTATAAATAAGAAAAATTAAATAATTTGCAATGTTTTGGACTGCTGTCAAAACTTATCTATTTTCAAAGTAATTATTATTTGTTGTAGTGGAATACCATTTGATGTAATTTAATTTGTAATTTGTATGTGATAATGCAATTACCTATATTTTGTACGTAATAATGTAGGCCTAATGTATGTGATAATGTAATTTGTATGAATGTAATAATCTAAAGCGCATAGAGGATTGTCATCGATAATTATTATGTGCTATATAAATCACAATTATTATTCTTAAGATAATGCGGTTGTGTCCTAGACTAATTTGTCAAAAATGTTCCTGTCGTCCAGGCTTGAAGACTATTTAAAGAATATTTCAAGGGTATTCCTGAATTGCCCGCATCGAAAATATCCTTTCAGAACGTTCTGTATCGGATTTCATCAAGGTAATTAAACTAAAGAAAAATTAGGAAAACGAAATGAGGATTATCGTTTACTGTGAAACTGAAGTACTTTTTCCTACAAGGTCAATGAGTTTGTTTCTATATTGAACTTACCAACGTCCAGTGTCTCCCCCACATCGAGATTAGATGTCATTGCATGGGTCAAGAGTGACCATCTTAAGAGGTCAACACGGTTTCGTATAACTGTCCCCACTTGACATGCAGTTTCCAATGACACAAACAGACAGGCCAGGAGCTGATTGACACCAGCAGCTAGGCTCCTACGATAGACTCAAAGTTGGTTTGTTCAACTCTTTGCAGTGACCTATGCTTATGTATGTGTGTGCGTGTGTGTGCGTGATCGTGTGTGAGTGTGTATGTTTAATGGTTTTTTTTTGGAAGTGTATCAACCAGATATGATTATTTAAGTCTGGGGACCGACCTTTAACAAAATATAGTCGACTCATTTTCGAACTGGGGTCGCATGAGCCAGTTTGTAAGCGAAGGAAGAGCTAGAGCTGACCATGTGAACGTTCCGCTAGACCAATGCACATCTTGCGTAGGACCGTCGTAGTTGTATACTAATTTCCGACATCTCCAACAATATATCAACAACTACGCAAGTTCACTTAGGGATCCCAACGAAGAATATTCAAAGTTTTAACCTTTAATGAAGCTAATCAAACGGTCGCTAATTGTAATTTAAGCCTGGCGAAACTTCAAAGTTAATTGCGTCCGCGCAGCACATCAACTTCATAGGAAGACCGTCTGTAGTCAGCATTGAATTTATTGTGATAGTCATTACACGTTGTCTTCATTATTTTAAGTACATACTCCAACGTGTCCCCGCGATCTTAACTACAAAACAGCCTGAGAGTTTAAAACAACGAGCTTTGACGTGAAGCTACCGACCTTATTGTGAACCTAGCTCCTAGCATGGCGGTTTCTGGGATCCACACCGAAGTCAAAGCGACCGATCCATGGCGTTTTGTGATTCTTCTGTCGAGGTTTACCCTCTCTGCGCTTCAGCAGGGCGCCGTGAAATCGTTCGGGGTTCTCATGCCGTCTCTCGTCCTGAGATTAGACTCTCATTACCAGACGGTTGGATTCATTCTGTCTATGGAGTATGCCGTTTTCATGATGACGAGTGAGTACAAGAACTGTCAATGTTTCTTTGAAAGTCATCCGTTTTTATCATCACATCATAAACGCAAATACAGATGATAATGGTGACTATGATAATGATAATGATAACAGTAATTAAAAAAAAAAGCGTCATTGATAATATAGTGATAATATTCGTATTCATCGTCATAATCATTTTAATAATAATGATATTAATTACAAAATGCAATATTTCTGGGTTTAAAAAGCGCTTAATCCATCGACGATGACTTTATGCGCTTTTAATAACCCGTTTATCGGATCAAGGCTTTCAACGCAAGCAATATTTAATTTTGAACGTTCTCCACTTCAAGCCAGCAACCATTGAATAGATTGCTGAGAAAGCTACAATGACTACCGTATTTTACCGGCACGACCGGGTAACCATATGGCACATTTGGCACCTGAGTAGAGAATGGCAAATGTTGATTAATGTCTTTCCATATATGAATAGTTTAATTCCAAAAAGGAGCTAAATCCATTTTTGTAACTTGAGAGAAATCCATTTCTGTAACTTGAGAGAAAATGAGAATTTGTTTACCTGATTTTGCGCAGGCGTCAATGGAAAAGTAATAATAGAAGGTACATTTTTTCATAATTGCTCCCCAAATTTAGGTTTATATTTTTGTTGAAAGACGGATACTGAAGTAAACAATGTTCTGATATCAATAACTCAATTTTCATCAAAAGTGGATTAGCTCATTTTGGAATTAAACTCTTCAAAAGACGTTAGTGAATATAGGCTGGGATTTGGCAAATCTACAACCTTTGCACAGAGAGCTATGTGAATCATTTTACAATAGGGTTATACATCCACAGAGAAAAATTATAATCTATTTGGTGTCCGAGTGAAACGTGGGATAAGAAAAATGTCAACATTGAATTAAAATTCATCTTTATTTTTCACCACCCCTCCTCCACCACTCCCCCTCTCTGTCTCATTATTCTATTGCTCCGAGTCTGTTGTATCAGAAGGAAGAAGTCATCCAAAAATGTTTCTACTTTAATAATAAACAATCTAATAATACTAGCATGAAACTAGCACAAATTCTACTCTTCATTTTATTCATCTTCCAACGCGTGGGTTTTCTTTTACCTCGTATATATATATATATATAGAAACAAATTCATATATATGGAGTCGAGCTAACTCGGACCAAAGACAACTCGGCCCAGCTGCAAAAACGGTCAATTTGTGCAGGTTTATGGAAAGGGTTAGGTTTAGGGTTAGGGGTAGGTTTAGGGTTAGGGGTAGGGTCAGAGTTAGGGTTAGAGTTAGGGTTAGGGGTAGGTTTAGGGTTAGAGATAGAGTTAGGGTTAGGGTTAGGATAAAATGTCAAAAAATGACCGTTTTTGTAGCTGGGCCAAGTTGTCCCCAGGGCCGAGTTAGCCCGGATTCATATTTACACACACACACATGTGAGTATATATTATATGTATATATATTCTCGCAATTTTATACATACATGTATACATATATATATATACACAATAACACACACACACTTATATGTATATTTCTATCACCCCTACACCCGTGTTTATATTCTTCTTACATTGCCATCCCTAGGTCCATTTGTACATCTACTGTCACAGAGGTTCGAACCCAGATCCATAGCAGTTGTGGGCGCCCTCCTATCCTCGGTGTGCATGATGCTTACCTCCACCGTGCGTTCAGTTTGGGTCATGGGTGCTTTATTTATGGCAGCAGGTAATAGGAATCATAACAATAATATTAATGATTATAGTGATAATAATAATAATAGTATTAATGATAACAATAATGATAATAATAATAATAACGATAAAAATAATAACGAACATTTTAATAGTAATAATGATTATAATAACCATGACAATAATGATAATAATGATAATAGGCTAATTATAATAATAATAACACTAATAATAATATTAATAATGACAGTAATGATTATACTGATAATAATAATAATAATGATAATAATTTTGAAATTAATAATCATAAAAATAATAGTGGAATTAATCATTACAATAATAATCATGACAATACAAAGAATAATACAAATTGAAATTGATAATGACAATACTCATAATTAGAAAAAAAATAACAATAATTATGAGAATAACAATGATAAAAACAATGACAATGGAAATAATAATATTAATAGTAATAATGATACAATTTGAATTACTAATGGAGAAAATTGATATATGTATGTATATGTATGTATGTACAGTTAACAGCTGAAATATTTGTTCACATACGAATTACCAACCCGAAAGTATTGCATTTCTATGTGAAAATTCGGTTTTCCCAATATCTTTTATAATATTTTAGTAGGTGACATATTGAAGCTTATATCTTAAGATGTCCAACAAAGGTCCACATTCAACCAGTCCATCTTTGATTCTAGAGTTACGAAAAGTGCACAAACAAAATGAAATTAACGAGGGGTATGAATAATTCACTTGCTAACTGTATGTATTATAACATATGGCGTTGTGCTAACATCATCCCCATGTCATTAATGTATTTTTTGCAATTTTTCTGCTTGTTTTAGGTGCTCTTTCATCACCGGTGTTTCAAACATCGCATGTTCTACTAAACGAATACTTTAATCATAGGTATGCCGCCGCCAACGCCCTAGCCTCTACCGGAGCACAGGCTGGAGGCATCGTTCTCCCTATTGTGACGTCATACGTACTAATTGCATATGGCGTAGAGGGCGCTCTGCTCTGCCTTGGCGTCATATTCCTCAACTTTGTTGTGATTGCATCATTGCTGAGACCGACTAAGGTGCGTGTAGCCGGGGTTGAAGAAGACGCCATAGCAGTAGATACGTCGTGTGCGGTCGATAATCATCACTCTCGCAATATAAACATTCAAACGCGAGACGAGACAGCTGACCTGAAACATAAGGGATTGATTAAAGGGTACCTTCTGCGAACCGGAAGCTGGCTTGCAGATGTGACATACTTTCAGACGTTGAGAGCTGAGAAAGTATACTGTACGTTAATTCTCCCCTCCGTATTCTTACATCAAATAGCCTATATTGGATGGGCGCTCTTCATGGTCCCTTATGTCCATTCATTCGGGATGTCTCCCTCTCGTGAAGCATACCTGCCAGTCACCGGAGCTATTGGTGGTCTCTTTGGGCGATTGACCGCTGGCGGCGTCCTCTACCTCCGCCCCAAATGGGGAAAACAGACTCTGGTGTCCGGTACCATCATCTCCTCGGTTGGCCTACTAATATTCGGACTACTCCACAGTCACTTGTCACAGTTTATCTCTACTTTCTTCGCTGGTTTTGGTCTCTTTGCGACCTTCACGTCTTTCTACGCTATCCTTCATGACTCGGTTGCGAAAGAGAACTTTTCTGGGATCATCGCATTCACGTCGTTTATTAGGGGGTTCGGTGTGGCTACTGGAGGCTATGTAACAGGTCAGTATTATTCATGACAAAAACGATAACAAAAGAAAGTAAAAAACAAAATGAAAAGAAAATTAAAAGAAAGAATAGTACAAATATAAGAAACACAAACAAAGAAAGAGCATCCATAGAATTTTAATATCTGTTCGTTTCAATAATTTATACTTACAATCCATTATTTGGACTAAATTTACACCCCTTCTCACTCTCTCTAAGTTGCGGCATACATTTCTATTATAACGCTTTAAAATGAAAATCTATTTTCTAATCTATAAATCAGTTTTGCAATGAAATACAGATTGACCTGATCTCATTTGAAATTAAATAATCTACCAATTAAGTGGATTATTTAAGTGAATACAAAATTGTTTAAAGACCCAATGTTTGTATAGTGAAACTTCCATGTAAAACTTAGTTGCATCACTTGCATGATATGTAAAAATATGCACGGGATTCAAATTCTCGTTCTAATGAAAAACGCCTTGTTTCGTTACAAAAAAGAAGAAGACAAAAGGATGAAAAAAGGGAGCAATATCAATGATAATAATACTAAGAAGAAGAATTTAATATTGATTTCCTGTGTTATATTTTACAAGGTGTAACAGAATGCTTTCCTGATATTCATTTTATTAACCATGTCACAACTCTGTATTATATTATATCATATTATATTGTATTTAGTACCAAATTAAATATCACTTGAAAACAAAAAAAAAGAAGAAAGGGGGAGGAGCATGCAGAAGGCAGAAGAACAAAAAGAAGAATGGAGAAGAACAAGAACAAGAAGCAAGAGGAGCAGGAGGAAGAAGAAAGAAGAAATAAAGAAGAATGAAGAATAAGAAGACGAAGAAAAAGCTGATGGAGAGGAAGAAGACGAAAAAAAAGATGAAAGAGAGAGAAAGGAGAAGAAGGAAAAGAAGAAGATGAAGAAGAGGTAGGAATAAGAACATTTATTATGACATTTACGATCATATTTGACTGACTTTCTTTACAGGACTCATCTTTGAGATAACGGGTTCATTTGCTGTCGCTTTCCGGGTCCTGGCCTGTATGGATGCCGCCATCTTGATCTTGATTTTCTCCTTCGCCCTCATCAAAAAGATCAGCTAGTCGAGAGTAATAGCTCAGTTGGTAGAGCAATGGTCTCGTATTCCGGCGATCCGGGTTCAAAACCATTCGAAACCATTCGAAACGATTGAAAAATATTTTACCTGCATATGTCTGATTTAATATTCACAATACGTTTATTTTATCCACTTTCTCTATTAAAATGCAATACTGTTTGGGGAAATACTTCTTGTATTCACTTACAAGAATTAAACTATATTACAGCGAAACGCAATACGTATGTATACTAATTCAAGTTATATATCATCCCCACTATTTAAGAAATTATGTATACTTAAGTTATTATATATAAACAAACTACACATATGTTCCCTTATGTAAAGATTCAAATTATATATCATCCCCACTATTTAAGAAATTATGTACACTAAAGTTATTATACTGTATATATACAAACAACAAACAAAAAATATGTTTCCTTGTGCAAAGATTCAATACTCACACTTTGCCTTTATATTTAAAGGTAAAGACCAGTATTGGAAACGCCCCAATTTCAAAAAATGAAATGGAAGCTCTCATTACCAATCATGTGAAAGAATATGTTTTGACTAATACATGATGATAAAAAAATTGCCGGGAAACCGCCTACTAATTCATATATTTGGTAAATTTGTTTCTCTCATGGTCTGTGAGAGATATAGGGTAGTCCAATATACATCTTTCTGTGTATAGTGCTTGTAACTTTACGAAGAATGGGCCAAATTTCTTATCATTTTGATGATTCCAGAACGTTTCTTTCACAATGCAATCGCATGACCATAACTGGTCTTTACCTTTAATGAATATGTTTACTTTAAAACGCGGTTGTACTAGTGTGGACAAGAGGGATTAGACCACCCAGCAAGGTTACTGACATGTGGCTATCTCACCAACTCAGCTCTCTATTAAAGGTAGTACAAAGTTTTGGGAAATTTTGAAAATTGGGTGGATAGTGAATCTTTACAATTTTGATATATTTGGATGCCCCTGTGGATGTATTATAAGCACTAAAAAAATTAGCCCCTAAAACACTTCTGTTTTCGAGAAATATTGAATATAAAAATTTACCGTTGCTCCCGGTAAATTTTGATAAATTTCAAATAGCGCCTATGGCCGTACAATGGTAGCTGCGACCATGAAAATCTCAGAATATGTAGTTGTGATATATAATTTCCAAACGGAAATAGCTAATCGGTCGATTTTAGTCAAGAAAAATAGTTTCATAGCTAAATTAATATCTTGACCTTGATAGGGAGCTATACAACATGAAGAGTTTATTATTTATAATTTCATAACTTTAGACTCGATTTCAACCGCGACAACGATCAATGAATATTGTAGGAACGCATATGCTTCCAATATGTTAATCTGAACCAAATTCATGACCCCATACCAAAACTTTGTAATACCTTTAACATAAGAAAAAGAGGATCATGGGGAACCAACAGGCACCGATTAGGCATTGTTTTCTATATAGAGGGCGCAATAAGCTACAAGTAGTACAGTGGGCCTTTACATTCTCAGATTCATAGTTATCCTACAAGAAATGCAAATAAATAACATATAATAATGATTATTCAAGATACTCACTGAGACATACGGGTCCGCTTTTTTGGAATCATGTAAAATGTAACCAATTCAATATTTCATTTAATAATACATTCAGGAGGCAATATAAGAAACATTTAATTTGCTCGTATTAAAGACTTTCAATTTGTTAAATATCTGTTATGCTCAATGTCTAAATGTTATAATAATCATGTAAAGACAAACAAATACATAAACTAGGTGTACACACCCTAACAAGCCACAAACCTGACTTCCATTGTGTTCACCATTTCCCAATTATACACTTATGTTTATCTTGTATTCTGTTAATACTGAATTATGTATTATACGGTCTAATTTGCTCCTTTTTTTCACCTTGTTTCTCATTGAATGCTATAATTGTTTTTTTTAAATAATATTCTTAATCGCTTGATTGAATTGTCATAGTTTTATGATGTTTTTATTTTCCATTAACTATTTTTTGTTTACACATTATTTGTAATGGTGGAATTCGGAAATATATAATTTAAATTGAATTGGATGCACTAGTGCCCTTTGGTAATGCACTTATCATCATCACCAGGTCCGTCGGAGAGGACCTAAAGCAGTCGGTCCTCTGTTGCTTACTAACAAGCATTTATGCTTTCTTAGTAGTCATTTAAAATAACCACCACACACATTATAACTGTAGTAATTCGGAAAGTGTGGATTAAAGCCATACTGTATGGTATGGTATATGTTAGTTATTTACGGTTAAAAACAGATACAACAATTGTACCCGCATTCAGCAAAAGCTGTTTTTCAGCGAGGCCGTGATTACATACAATTCGAATAAAATATAAACAATGAAAATACAAATTACAAACAAATATGCAATTTATAATAAATGAACACATTTAGATAAATTTAAGTACAAAATCGAATCATAGTGACAAAGGGAGAAAAAAATACCACTGAGAAGGAAAAACAAACCAAAAACAAAACAAAATTAGTATCTACGAGATGAAAGAAGTGTGCAAATACCTTGAATTTTACTAATCTCAATGTTGTAAGATTAAACAAAATTATAATTCTGAGATCGTTGGGCAAGGTATTGAAAAGCTTTGATGCATGGTATAATGGACTATGTTAAAGAAGGGGGATTTGTGAATTCGCATAAACGAAACATACTAGAAGCACTGCATGAACCACAAAGTCCTTCATAGAGCTCTCCGAGGACAGCTGTGGGAGTATGTGCCCTGTAACTCGCTACTTCCCTAGCTGTTCTATCTGTTGGTTCTCGCATCAAGTCCTCTGCGAAGCGAGAATAGGGACTTTTAGATTCGCACGAAGACAATGGGGATTGATACGATCGACGTCCTTTTAATGCACTGCCTTAAATGGACGTCACACGTATCAGTCCACGCAAATCTAAAAGTCCCTAATAAGGTATCGGGATACGCACTGCTGGCAGGTTTTACGCTAGGGCAAAAAGATAATAAGTTCAGTATCACTTTAAAAGAAGAAGAAGAAGCAGAGAGTAGCAGTTGTTTTTGTTTTAATTGTAATGTGTGTTCTTGTTGTTGTTATAGAGAATATGAGCAGGGAGGTGATATTTCTTTTAAAACTCTGGATCATAGTTTTGAATAGTGGGTGTATTTCAGTGAGGGTTGTTATGTCATAATGAGAAAGAAGTTCCAGAATTTAGGATTTTTAACCACAAAAGAGGTGCATGAGGTCAGTGTGATATCACGTGAACCAATTAATTAATATTGGATGATTAATAATGAAATGATGCATTGTTATATAGTGATCGCAGGCCCGTACGCAGGAAAGTTGTTTTGGGGGTTAACCCCCCCCCCCCCCTCAATTTCTTATTTTTTGCTGAAGGGGGGAGGGGGGTGTGCTGAGTAAAAATAAATTAATGCTCCTTCCCCCCCCCCATTTTTTTTTTAAACATCCTCCTTGAAAAAAATTCCTGCGTACGCCACTGAGTGATCGGGTCTCTGAGTGTGTTCACAAGCGCCTGTGTACATCATTTGGGCGGACAGGTGGAGTGGGGGGGGGGGGGGGGGGCTTTAATTGTTTATGCATTATATTTTGATAAACATTTCACGTACACCAGACCCAGTCATACTCAGCGTAACTTCCGGATTTGGTTGCGACCGCGCTAGTAGACATCAGCCATCAGCCTTGTCTCACTGTGCAGACACTGTTACGCACAGCAGCTGGCAATTAAGGCTTTGTATCTGCAAACTATCAGGACATCTGCTTTGTACAAGTAGGCCTGCGGCAAAGACAGTGTGATTTGTTTGCGAGATCACGTTTGGAGACTTATCCCCATATTTTCACAAAGTAGGCAAAGTCCAAATAAGAGCTGGGTGTTATTTCCTGTTATTTTGAACTCTCATGATCTTTCTTTCCTCATCCAGGAGCAGAGGTCACCTTAGATGATCTAGGGAACAACAAAGTCCCCAAAAGTCCCAGAGAACTATTAGAGAGCTATACATTATATTTAAAGAGAGAGAGAGAGAAAGAGAGAGAGAGAGAGAGAGAGTGAGAGAGAGAGGTGTATAGAGAAAGAGGAAGGAAATATTGCCTCTGACAAAGTCTACGTAGTCAAAACAAATTAATATTGGTCATATTCCTCTAAATTAAGTGTTATGGTAATTCAGTTTATTTTGCATCATAAAAAAAACACATTGCAAATCGTAAATACAGAATAAATAAAAGGCCAGGACCTCTAACAAGCAACTTGCGCTTGTACATGAGGTACCTGCCAAGGTAAATACACTATTAAATTAAATAGCGAACTTATTATGTAAATAAATGTTCATTAAGACGAAGACAGAAAAAGAGCGCCCATCAATTATCAGCAGGTAAATCAACCGTGCATGCATATGCATACACCCACAACCACACACATACACACGCACGCACACACGCACACACACACACACACACACACACGCACACATACACACAAGAGCAGTACAACAAAAAAGGAGAGTTCAGAATGAGAAAGGGAGGAAAGGGAAGCGATGAGAATGAGAAAGAGAAGAAAGGGAAGACGTGAGAATGAGAAAGATAAGAAAGGGTTTACTCGGTCAAGGATGACATTGTTTAAAAAATATAACGTTTGGAAAAGAGTATTACAACGAGAATGTTGGGGAGCTGGATTTCAGATATCAGATGCATGTACTCCTGTTAATTGGGTAGAATGGGATGTCATCGTTGAACAGGTGATGGGTACACAAAGATTAACCTGTATAGGAGTGCCATACATATGGAATGAAGAATTAGTTCTGAACATATTATCGACAAATACTGGTAGATACTTAAATTGAGATACTTAAACATTAAGTTGTTCAAGTTCAAACAATGGGATAATTTTTAATTTAACACATAGCGTTAGACGGAGACTACGAAAGTCACTCTTTTTTATGAGTCGTATTGCACGTTATTTGTAAATTATATAGTTTATCAATATAGATTGGACGGTATAAAATATCTGAGTTTGAATAAAACACCTATACTTCTTGGAAGCGTAGAAGATATGGCAACAATGTGATACTTCCAGTCAAATGACTCATGAATAAGAATGCCTAGTAAAATGAATAACTCAGTTTTCTCAATAACAGCACTTTCAATTATTATCGGGTCAGTGTTTGATGTGATTTTTTCCTTTTAGAACCAGTCGTTTAACATTTGTAATTAGGTGACATGCCGCATAGCATAGCAGAGCACCTATTGATTTCGTAAGAATCTAACTTTTTAAGTGATCTGCCGTTTAGCTTAGCAGAGCACATACTGATTTCGTCAGAATCTATCTATTTTTCTTCTCTTTTCTGTATGGATTTTGTTCGCTTCATATCTCATGAATGACATGGTTTATGAAAATGTCACTTACATTTTCCCGACAGGTGCCATATGCATGATTATTTCCCCCATTTTGTTTTGATTTTTGTTAACCGCTTAAAGGAGGGGGGGGGGGGGGTAGGGGGCACGTAGCGGTTGTGCCCCCGCCAGTTCCAAAAAGTAAATTATATTTTGAGGGGAAATGTTTACAGACATACATTGTGTCTTTAATTGTCTTAATTTTTTCTTTTTCTTTTATTATATCAAATCGTCAGAATAATTACGTATCGATCTGAACTTTAGACCCGATGCACAAATACCAGAAATATTCATATCATGGGAAGAACATAATGCCTAAATTCTTGGAAAAGTAGGTGTCGATTAAATGTTATATATGCATATAGCAGGGACAATTGCCCCCCCCCCCAACAAAACAAAACCTAAACACAAATATAAAAAACGAAGGCAATGCATCCCTGTCTGACATTTGAAGGTAACAAGAAAAGAAAGTACCATAACTGCAAAACTAATAACGGATCCAAATCAGTTCAATTAGCATGATCAAAACAAATACAAACTAATTATGTTACATATTCCAGTTTTACATTTAGGGCCTACTATTATAATAAGGATCCATTGCCCCTTAACGGAGTCGCATGGTTGTATGGCCCCCTTTTATGTTGCAGAAAGTACCCCTTTTTTAATTGGTGCACCCCATCCTTAAAATACGCTCCGCAGCCCCTGCAGTGCAACATTGAAACCCGTCACGAATACGTATCTCTGTAGAGTTATTCCATGCGAGCAAGGCATAGTTACATTCATTTTATTTCCTGGACTTTTATCGCGTTCAACTAGACTTGCTGACGCTCTGTGTTATTACTTCCTCGTATGCTGCTGCCTGACTCAGGGAGTCGGCTTTTTAGAATTATCATAAACTCAAAAGAAGCAAAATCGGACACTTCAGAATTTGGCTGGAATCGTGATTCGAAAGTTTTCTTCATTCTCACAGTTTACACCACTTTGAGCTGTTTATAGAACGTTTTACTCGTTGAGCAGGGTTTTAGTTCACGAAATATTATTACGGACCACAACCTTATCCAGTTCTTTGTAGTTCATATATTATTCACTTATCGTTACGTCGAAATAACTCATCGTGCACCTAAACCAAAGGCGTTTAATGACGTAATTGACCTGGACTTAATGGCCTACTGATTGATTATACACAAAACGTGAGTAGTTCATACTGTTTCATATTTTGGAGGAAAAAATAATCATATGCACTCAGGAGTCATAGCATAATAATTATTGACGTGTAGTAGCAACAGTAGTAGTAATAGCTATATGTACATGTACAAGAGAAGGTTCGACTACATAGATGTTTTTCTTCTTCTTCTTTTCTGGTGAATTCGTTATCTGAGCGCGCTTGCAAACACTCTATCAAAGGTGAAATATAAAAAAGAAACCAGCATCTAGTCTATTAATATTAGGCTATGTAAATCCGATTCATAGTTGCTAAGATGGCCGCCGAACATATACGTGATATTAGGCAGGGCTCCCTGTTAATGTATGTTCCTGTGGAAGTACTTCTAACCCCTTATATTTGATATTTCTTGTTTGCAGCAAAGTATTTGGGGTAAAAATAATAAAGAAGGAAATGATAGCTCATGGAATAAAATATTTGAAAATTAAGTAGATCTATAGAGTTTATACTAAAATGAAATAAACATAATTTGTTTTTTGTTATTATGATATAATTATGTTGTTGAGTAGTTTCTAGGTTTAAAAAAGTAGCTATTAACATAATAACAAAACCACAATTGAGTATTTTATATGCATAATGTCTATTAAGAGATTAGAGCGCTTTGTTATTGTCATTTAATTGTTGCTTGTGTGTTGTGTGTGGGCTTGTACATGTGGCTTTAGGAGGCGGTTGTGTTTTAATGAATATAAGGAAATTAAAGCATAACAAATCAGAACAAAGTTCCGAAAAGTCTTTTCCAAGTCGAATCGCTATGTATGTACATTTGTCATATATGTATGTTTGTTGTTATGCCTCCGCCACACGTAGCGAATACCAAAGGCATTCTGTTTTGGCGTTGTCCGTCCGTCCGTCCGTCTGTAAATTATTAGGGCGCTTTAGCAACGCGACGGAAGGCAAAGACGACGGGAGAAATTACTCAACCGAGATCTTCCTGTACTATGCTCCCGTCTTCATTTGTGACCTGTATATAGAGTTCTTTTGTAAACACGACGGAAGGCAAAGACGAGGTGTTCGAGCCCCCGAGCCCAGCCGTTCTTCAGGCCCTGACATGAAGGCCTCTAAATAAGCATATTTTTCGCCCGACTTTAAACTTGGGAATTTCTCATTTTCCTACAAACGCATACAAAGGTATGACTTACACAAAAATTGAGAAAAATACCGGAAAATCTTATCATTTCAGCAACATTTGTAAATCACTGGTATCGAATAAGAATCCCCCCCCCCCTCCATCGGTAAGCCAGCGCTCAGGGGCTCATGTCTTCTCACCCCTATAGCAAAAAACACACACGCTTTCCCATCCTGTCACAATATTTACACGATATGCGCGTATCGCTATTATAAAAACCTCCATTGATATATATAGATGGCATGCGGCACGTTTAGGAAATTTAATTCAGGTTTTTATTATTGTTATGTTCTCTTGTGTTTTTTTGTTGTTGTTGTTTTTTTTTTTTTTTGGAGGGGGGGTGGGGGGCAAGTGCCACCCTGCCCACCCCACTTCTGGCATCTATGGTATCCAAGCAACCCTGCAACAACCAGCTTAGCTGGGAGGGGGTGGTGGCCGTTTATTGTATGGTAGGGTTCTTCTCCAAAGTTCTGGCCGTATTGCTCTCTTGCGCACAACATACAGGTTATTCAGCTGGCGAGTCGTTGGCAACGCGCTGCACTAAAATTGGTGACATTTTACCACTTGTCAAATTACTTATGTAGGAAACTCGGATAAATGAAGTTCACATACCTAGTTTTCTATCATTTTCTGGTTTAAATAACGACACTCATGACCAAAATCAACTCCACCAACAACAAAAAAAAAAAAAAAAAAATACAAATAAAGCTTGGGAACCGCGGGTTTTTTCAAGCAATCTACTGCACACTGCACCATTTGACACTGATGGGAATGACCACTCATGACATTTGTATAAACTACAAGAATGTTTGTTTACTTTTAATAAGTTCCCTGTTCAATACTCTTTAAAATGGTTGTTTGATACATAAAATGAACTTTGATATTTTGGTTAAGTTTTGAGTACTACGCTTTTTCTTTCAAATGTATTTTAGATCTACATCTAATATATTATAGGTTTGTATTGTTTATATTTTACTAACAAATATCAACAACAAAACACACAAAAGACGGGAACAAATACAGTGCTTACGAGACGAGAAACTATGAATAATTGTATTACTTGGCTATTGTGTGGAAGAATACGAAAAGCATAAATGTCCTCTGAAAAGAATAGCACTTCATATGGTTCACGCATAATGGATTACTTGTGTAGTGTAGTCAGGTAAAAATAAAATATTGATATTGACACTCATTTCAATTACATGTACTTTTCGAGACATTACATATTTCAATTTCTTTCGCTTTTGGCGTACAAAATAACTGGTAAACAATGTCAATAAATCTTTCTCTCACTCCTTCCTTCAACCATCAAATCTGTCATTCTATTTGTCTGGATCTCTTCTCTCTCTCTCTCTCTCTTACTTAATATTTCAATTCCCTCTTAGTAACCCTCGTTCTCCCTCTCTTTATCACTCACATTCACTCAAACACGTTATTACTTCATCACTCCCTCGCTCTCACCCTCTAACATATGTTTATTTTTTGTTTTACTCTCCCATTCGCTCATTCATTTTCTTTCTCTCTCTTTCAATTGTTCTTTTTTTATATTCATACTTAAATTCAACAAACACACTCTGGTTTCGGATGCACCGGAAATGATCTACGGAAATGGCAGTCATGGCAGCGTTTTGCCCATGTGTTCTGCCCAGAAAGAATATAAGGCAATTTTCGCAAACCCATTGCGGAATTAGAATCTGCGGTTCGTGTGCAAAATCGAGAAGATACTATAGTAACAGTTGGATGACCGCTGAGGCCCTGAAATCTAGAACAGGTTTTGGCCAAATCTACGGGCGTTCTCAATGACGCCCCAAGTGAATCAAGTGCCTCGATACAAACTATTTCATTCACCTGATAATAATAATAGTATTTAAATAGACAGAATCCAATCTGCATACATTAGTTGTTGCCACACTTAATACATGCAGTTTGCATTCTGACTATTGCGAATCCTAGACAGGTGAATGAAATAATTTGTATTGAGGAACTTCACAAAGACGTATGTATTAAATTACGAAAATGGCCTGTTCCCTTCCACGCAATGCAGTACAGGCGGGACTACACGACTAGCACAACTTGTCTCGACCAAGCCATCAAACGTTTTTTTTATCAAATTTCAACAATAATTCATCATCAAGTTTTAAAACAATTCATGTTATATCCATATTCATGTTGTTATTGTTCAGAAACAATAATCGGAAGAAACAAAACTCACCGAAGAGTCATTCGTGTCAGGGGCGGATCTAGGGGGGTTAGGAGGTTTAAATCCCCCCTTGGGCTGGCCAAGGTGCTTTCCACCACCCCCCCCCCCGAAATATTGGTTGGCACTTTTTCAAATTGAAAACAAATGTTAGCGCTCCCTACCCCCCACTAAGCGAAATATTGGTCGGCGCGATTTTTCAAATGGCTGAGTCGTAACTAATATTTTCTCACGGATTGGGCCCCCCTCTTCCCGCCGGCTGGATCCGCCACTGGGTTGGTTTGTGGTGGTTGTTATTTTACCTGACTGCTTAGAAAGCATAAATGCTTGTAAGTAAGCAACCAGACGGCCGACGGCTTTAGGTCCTCTCCGAGGGACTTGGTAATGAGGATTAATGCGTTACCAAAGGACACTAGCGCATCGACTTTGTTTCGAACCCGGGTCACCGGATTACGAGACCACTGCTCTACCGACTGAGCTATCGCGCCTTCGCGACTAGCCAAGACGTAATTATTCTTTGCAGGGAATCTGGGTCATTGCATGACATCCATGCTAAAATCTCTTGAGAAATACTAAGAAAGATGTAGTTGGAGTGTACGACCATTTTTGGACTAAAAGTGTCACTTTTGTGCTTTTGATAGAACGTAACAAAATCGAGCTGTGTATTATCTGTTAAAGACCTTTCAGTTGAAATGACGTTTATCAAAAGTTTGAAATAATAAATAATAATAATAATAATAAAAACGTTACTTATAAAGCGCTTACCACCGAAGTCTCTAAGCGCTATACACACAAAATAGACTGATATACAATTACATCTTATACAAAACTCAAAAAGGAACATAAACCTACAAATAACAATACATATGGAATACACATCAAAGTGAACAGAGTTAATTAATCATCGAACGCAATTTTGAATAAATGTGTCTTGAGACTAGTTTTGAATAGGTTAACGGTTTGACAGTTTTTTACATTTAAAGGTAATTTGTTCCAAAGTTCAGCAGAAGCTTTGCTAAAGGAGCGATTACCATAAGAGAGAGTTGACACAGAATTAGATACGAGGTTTAATTGTGAAGATGACCGTAAATTGCGTGAGGGTTTGTATTCCTCGATTAATTCTTGCAGATAAATTGGTGCCAATTCATGAATGCACTTATAAGTTAAAACTAAGATTTTGTACATAATGCGGTACGTCACCGGCAACCAATGCAATTCGCGAAGTACTGGGGTGATGTGTTCACAAGAACGTGTGCGTGTTACAAGCCTGGCAGCAGAGTTTTGGATTCTCTGGAGTTTTGCAATGTGC
This sequence comes from Strongylocentrotus droebachiensis, assembly GCA_035222895.1. Classification (NCBI taxonomy): domain Eukaryota; kingdom Metazoa; phylum Echinodermata; class Echinoidea; order Camarodonta; family Strongylocentrotidae; genus Strongylocentrotus; species Strongylocentrotus droebachiensis. Next base: position 29,663 of record JAVYIG010000274.1, on the reverse strand, counting down.
GACTCTGGAAGGCCATAAAGAAGGCTGTTGCATTGATCAAGACGGCATGTAATAAATGCATGTATAAGCGTTTCGGTAGATTTTTTATCAAGAAAATTTCTAATACCACCTATCTTGTACAAGGCATATGAAGCTGAGCGACAAATATTTTTTATATAATCATCCATCCTAAGATCATTTTCAAAGATGACACCAAGGTTACGTGCACTTTTGACAGGTTGTATCGGAACATTAGCAATTTCGACAGATGGTAAATGGGAGGACTTTCTGAATCGAGATGTTACATGTATAACCTCAGTTTTATCCTCATTTAACTTCAAATCATTAGCAGTGGACCAAGCTTTGATATCATTTATACATCTTTCAAGTTTAGTAATAACAGAATGGTCGGAATCACGTTTCAAAACAACATTGGGTGTCATCTGCATATATCATTCGGCCTAAACCATGCGCTTCAATAATATCTTCAAGTGGTGCAGTGTACAGAGTAAATGATAAAGGGCCGATGACGGATCCCTGAGGAACACCTTCAAGTGGAACATGAGGTTTGGATAATGAGTCATTAATGACAATATATTGTGAACGATTCATAAAGTAGGTTTTAAACCAATTCAAGGCAGTACCTGATACACCATATCTATTACGTAAGCGATCAAGAAAAACATCATGACTGATAGTATCGAAAGCCGCAGAATAGTCTAAAAGTATTAAAACAGCTTCATCACCTTGGTCCACAGCTAACAACAAATCATTATATACACGTAATAGAGCAGTTTCAACGCTATGAGAAGATCTATAAGCAGATTGCATTTTACTACACAGATTGTTTGATGATAGATAGCCCTGAATTTGAGAAGCACAAGCACGTTCAATTGTTTTAGCAAGAAACTTAAGAGATACAGTTTTAGTTCGGCTTCTGTACATAAAGACTACATGTCTGTTAAGATCCCTTTTCCTGTTTCCCTTGGGTAGTCTTTATATACAGGTTTCACTGTAAATGTATCAAAAAGTGGTGCCACGAAATCCGTGATTAGTCTCCCTTTCGAAAATGCTCATTTACGCAAATGTCACGCATTTTGATGGAATTACATTGGCAGTCTAATTTCAACTCATATAAATGCACTATTATTCTTATTTGAGCATATAGTTTAAACTCTTTACTTCATTGACACAATGCAATATCTGTTAGGTTGTATTGGGTAGAGTAAAATGACACCATTATTATCAATATGGGTAAGACTTTCTATTCTATATTTGTTTGTTAGGCAATACTGTTTTACAAATGTTCTACTTTTGCAACCGCACTCATGTCTAATGCAGCAACGGCATCCCATACACATAGACTGTGTGGAAAGAGCTTAAGGTATGCCGTATCGTTTACATGTACATGACAAAAAGAAGCAACTCTGATAAGTGAGTCAATTATAAATAAAGATTTGCTTTTAAAATCTTAATTCATTGAAATGCTAATTATGAAAACGTACATAGATAGTAATATTTTGGGGCTGCTACTAAGAATTCGTGACGCCTCAGCTTGATGCAAATTATTTGACATAATTTTGTCAGAGTATTTCCGAATGTTATCTATTCTATCTATTTATCTATTTAGCAAGACAGCAACTCAAATAGAATGCTAGTATTCCTTTAGTATTCTTTTTTTTTTTCCTGAAGGTCTATATTCTGACTGTGAGAAGCAGCTGCAATATTTTACAATCCGACACTTTGACCTATCATAAATACCACATAAACAATATAATAATACAATTCAAAGACTCATGTATACACAGAGCACACATGGCCAAGAAACAAAATAGTCAGCCTTCATATTCAAAATATTATTCATGACACCGTCTTTCTTTTTATCTAACCCACCCCATTTACTGAATTTCGTTTAATCAATTCGATTAGTTTCGAATTGAAATGTCACCCAAAAGCAACAATGATATTGAATTAAAACACGTAATTTGTTTTCACATTAACTCATTCATTCAGCATAATACATTTTCCATTAAAACAATGTACATAAAACGTTAATATAATTAAACAACAGATTTCAAAATAGCTATACGAAAACAGAACTGGGTCTATCACCAATTAAAAAAAAATCCTGATTACCCAGGAAAAAAAAAAGAAAGGGAAAAGCTATACAAGAAAAAAAAAAGCATTTTTAAGAATCCTCTTTACATCAGGTGAAATATTAGCAATAAGAAGCTTACAGTCCCTCCTCCTCTGTGATTGACATCCTTCCTCATGACAGATATCCTTTCAGATAAGACGACGAATCTAAAAATTCACTTTAGTTTCAATTTTGATGCTTTGTACATCCTTGCTCATTTCCGGGATCAACAGGCGTTGGAGATGATCACTAGCGTAAATAGGAAGTGAGGGCAAGAGGGCAATTCGTCCGACAGGTTTCCGACCAGGAAAAAGCCTGGTAGTAAGCAGGTCACGAATCACTGTAAGCTAATAAACGCATGAAGTGTAGGCATGATATTGGTCAGCAGGCTAACTCTTTCTTCCTCGTTTAAAGAGAAGGTTGAGTTTTGGGAAGAGGTGATCAATAATTTGTGAGCGTTGTCATTGTATTATGCAAGTGTGGAAGAACATCAGATAAAAAATGTTCCCTGAAAATCATGGCTCTTCAAATGCCTTAATATTCTCAGTATGGCATGTAACATCATTAACATCAGGACGGATTTGTATGACACATGTAGTCCCATATACATCTTTCTGTGTACAGTGCTTGTAATTTTACCAAGACTGGGCAAAACTTCTTATCATTTGATGATTCCAGAACCTTGCAGTATATGCTAGAGTATACAGGATACATTTTTTTTGTCCATATTGGTTATTTAACCTGCTATTATTTGTCAAAGCATATTGATGAAGGTAATCCGAAAGTTGACATTAAGCGCTTGTAGGCATGCAAATTACCCGTTTCTTAAAAACACTGAACAGGATAGTCTCTCAACTTTCCTCCAGGAAAATCAAAATGATAATTAATAATAATAATAATAATCTTTTGAAGTCCACTCCCAATTTGATTAAGTTAAACCAAAAATGGAAATTCTTTTTGCCAAATTGATCGTGAGTCCGGCAGCGAATTTTTTTCTTCCTACGAACTTTGAGCTCTCGAGAGGAACCTGCGTATGCGCACTCGCGAAGGAAACCAGCGCATGCGCACGTGGAATCCCGTAGGGTGGCTAATAGGGTGATAGTAATTATACAAATCATTGTCAACTCATCGCTAGCTCAATCGGTAAAGACAGCGTGATACTAATAGAACGTTGGAGTCGACGTGAGGGTTCAAATCTCAGTTTATTTAGTTTTTTGCCTTTATAAATAGTGAGGCAAAGCAATAAATAATCAAAGTCCAATTGTTTGTGACCTCTTTGCATGCGTCAAGTATAACAGATAATTGTCCTTGGGGGTTGTTTTCGGGGGGTAATTTTCCCGGGGGTGATTGCCCAGGGGGTAATTGTCCTGATACGCATAGCGGGTGATAGTAATCACCATTATCACTCTGTTGTTGCAGTTGTTTTCATTTTTAGTTGTCAGATTTACCGTTTTGTGCCTTCTTCATGAAGACGTATACCTAGCGCGTTTCAAACGCATGTCCAGCGAACAAGCAGCGAATATGAGCGTGCTGAATGCGTGCTGAACGTGTCTCTAACGCACCCAACGTTCTTTTTGCATGCACCCTTGAGTATACCTTGCGTGTACAGCCTCTCCCGCCAACAATGGCACAACAAAGAAATTAAGATGTACAATTTCATTTATGCATCCTCTGTAACTTTTTCGATCAGTTAATCGTGTATTTGTCTTTGTATGAATAATGGGCCCTCATCCTTGATCCAGAATTAAGGTTTTTTTCACGTTATTTATGTATTTATGTTGTCATGCTAGAGTATAATATGTTTTCTTGTACGGTGCCATGTCAAAAGAAAATAAATATCCGCTCTCTGGTAATTCATCTCATTTGATTTGGTAACTCGAGCGCAGCATTTTTCAAGCGGGGTGCCGCAAGAGAATGTTAGTTACATTTGTAAAACGTTGATATTTTGAAAAACAAATATCAGAAATGGTTAGCGTATGTAATTACATGAGAAAAAAAAATGAAGTCTCTGCCTTCCTCGCTCGCTAAAAATATTTAAGGTGCCCGAATATATATTATATCTTTTGTTTCGAGATTACATTGTTACCTCACTCATTACGTTTAAGAACATGATAAACAAGGGCAACGAGAGGCCCAAATATATTCATATTCGTGTATCAAGGTCATGACCGAATACATCACTTTTTATTCATGTACATTCGGCGGCCTCGGGGGTAATTGTCCACGGGGGGTAGTTGTCCTCGGGGTCGTAATTGTCCTCGGGGGGGGGGGGGGATTGTCCTCGGGGTAGGGGGGGGGGAATTGTCCTCGGGGTAGTTGTCCTCGGGGGGGGGGGGTGGCAGTTGTCCTCGGGGTAGTAGTCCTCGGGGGGTAATTGTCTTCGGGGGTAATTATCCTCGGGGGGTAATTGTCCTCGGGGGTAGTTGTCCTCGGGGGGTAAATGTCCTCGGGGGTAGTCGTCCTCGGGGGGGTAAATGTCCTCGGGGGGTAGTCGTCCTCGGGGTAATTGTCCTCGGGGGTAATTCTCCGGGGGGGGGGGTAATTTTCCGGGGGTAATTGTCCTTGGGGGGGGGGGGGTGGGGGGGGTAAATGTCCTCGGGGGGTAGTCATCCTCGGGGTAATTCTCCGGGGGTAATCTTCCGGGGGGTAATTTTCCGGGGGAGATTGCCTAGGGGGTAATTGTCCTAAAACTCCCGCTATGTAATCATAAATGTTTGATAAACGCAATAAACTGGTGGGGTCGCTGAAGGCTCCTCACATCATATAAACATTATATGTTACTTTTAATCTTCATTTCAATTTCTGGTCATGGTTATATTTTCTTTTTAAGTATTTGTTTCAATGTGATTAGATTCGCTGCGGTAATTTAAATAATAAGAGCACCTTTTTCGTTTAAAGGTACCGATGCTTGGACCTAGTGACATAAATCTTTGCTTTAGAAAGAAAACATAATGTATTGCTTATATATCGTGATAATGGAGACGTTGCAGGAAATGGAGTTGATATCACATATGTATTCTTTCTATATCATGATTTTCCACAGCATTATGGAGCCTTTGCAGGAAATCGAGCTGATATCACTAGCTGAAGACATAGGTCCGGGCAAATACTCAAAACTGTGCAACAGTCTTGGGTATTCCTATGCAGTAAGCCAATCACACATCGTCAAACATCTCAACAACGTTAATGAGGCTCTGGTAGAGCTCCTCATCAAATGGAATTACAACCAAAGAGACGGCACCGAAACTCGATCCATACTAGCAAGCAAGCTCCGTGAATTACGACTTATTGAATTAGGTGAAAGACTATCAGAAGGTAAACTTTTGTTTGAATTACACTGGGTTCATAGTTATACAGTGCGTCCCAGATAAAACGAAACCGAGAATTATCGATGTTTTTTCATACCTTAATCACAATTATAATTGATAAATGACACATATTTGGAAAGCTCGAGTTTCTGCCCTTTCATATGACACATATTTGGAAAGCTTGAGTTTCTGCCCTTTTATATGACACCTCAATCAGGAAAAATGAGCTAGGAATAACAAAGTTCTGTTTGTTTAAAGTAGTGCTTGCATTTCCATAATTTGATTAAACGAATTCGTTTTCACTGGCTGCCTGCCGTATCAACAAACGAAATAAACAAAAGACTTAACTCCGTTTCGTTGACAATCAGCCGTAGACGAAAGACTTCATGCATTGCTGATTGTCAACGAAACGGAGTTAAGTCTTTTGTCAATTCTGCTTTTCGCTACGGCAGGCAGCCAGTGAAGACGAATTTGTTTGCTAAAATTATGAAAATGTAAGGGCTACCTTAAACAAACAGAACTTTGTCATTCCTTGCTCATTTTTCCTGATTGAGGTGTCATATGAAAGGGCAGAAACCCAACTTTCTAGAAATGGGATTTTCTCTTTGAAATTCAGATACCGCCCGCCAAACGACTTTTCGGTTTCCTCTCTTCAAATTGAAATATGAATCATAATGAGGTCCATCAAATGAAAGAGGAGGATCTAAGCTTTCCAGATATGTGTCATTTATTAATTATAAATGTGATTAAGTTATGATAAAACATCGATAATTCTCGGTTTCGTTTTTTCTGGGACGCACTGTATAGGTCCTTTAATACTGCCAGTATCGTATAAAAAAGGAACCGGGGAAAAGTTCCGTGCTTTGAATCAAGCTGTTTATTATCTTGCTCATAGTTTTTCAAAGTGAATGTCTTTCCTATGTGATTTTCAATGATAAACCGTTATAGGCAATGTGCGTAAGAAGCTGCATCCCATATTCAACAAATCGAGCCCAAATATCGAGCGGGAAACTCCCGAAAACTCGCATAAGTCGGGGAAATAATTTGTTTGACATGCCACATCATTCCGGAACATTAATGTATAGATACAATGATGATCATTTCAAAATGCTGTCATTCTTACTAATACTACCACGCCTGACTGCTATTTCTACTACTCTAATACTACTACTACTTCTTCTATTCTACTCCATCTACTACTACTAATACTACTAATACATGTACTACCATAAGTACTACACACATTACTACGACTATTGATACTACTACTACCATAACAACTACCAATACTACTTCTGCTAGGCCTACTTCTACTCCTTCTACAACTCTAATAGTTCAACTGCAACTACTAATACTAATACTAAAACCATTCTACCACGTATACTACAGTTATACCTACATCAGCTTCCACTGCTACTACTATTAATGCTAAATAATTTAAATTTTGAGAAACGATAACTGACATCACTTAAAAGTATCTTTTCTTTTGAAGTGATTATCGTCATCCTTCACAATCGTTTGAGGTGCTTCGCTCCTTCATTGTTAATATTAGACCCCTATGGAAACCAGTTCTTATTGCAAGAGTGTTCCAGCCTATGGTATAATAAATAAAATAATACATTGTACATTCCATACAGGTAAATATCTACCCAACCAGCAGGACTCACATGACCACGAGAAGACTCCAGTGCAGACTGGCCCAGGTATGATTGTGATATATTGCCATATATTGTAATTTATTATTTGCGTTTGGTGTGCTCCTTATTACTTTCTTCTGGATAAGCATAACGAGTAAAAGATGAACCTTGATTTACATTTTGGGTGCCTTCTCGGCCTGTCTGCACTGTTGCACTCGTATAAACACCATGCAACAAATAGGGTAATCCAAAATATGAAATGAGACATTAGTTGATGGAACTCTATATTTTAATCAATACATTGTAAAAAGGATCATCCTTATGATTGTCTTATCACGCTTTGCATTTGTATATTATGATTCATTTGCGATTGAATCTTATTAGATAGATATCAATGGGATTTGAACAACACCTCATGATAGAAGGAATATTAGCTTTAAAAGTAAAGACCGGTAGTGGAAAAATTGTGGTTCAAGGGTTGTAGATGCAAACTATCTATTCGATAATGTTGAAGTGCATTCGCGATATCTATCCAGGTCGGATCGATATGATAATTTACCAAATATATCAATTAGTAGGCGGTTTCCCGGCAAATTTGTATCATCACGTATTAGTCAAAACATATTCTTTCACATGATTGGTAATAACAGCTTCCACTTAATTTTTTGAGAGGGGGGCGTTCCAAAAAATTTCTATTCCTTTAAAGGGACTTGGTAACATTGTTGAAGGTTGATGAAAAAAATTGCTTAATTTTTGTATAAAATGTTACTTATTATATTCCTTCTACTGTACTAACCCTCTGACATGCAAAAAATCCAGAAAAAATTCTCAAACCACGAAGATATCTATGGTTTTCTTTGAAGGTGTCGATGTATGACACCCTCTTACAGTGATTACCAGTAAATTCTCCCAACCATTTTTGAATTTTCCCAACCGTTTTTCCATGAAAAAAAGACATAAAACAGGCTATACAAAATCTGTCAACACTTAAATGTCTGGAATGGAATGTAGAGCCATTTTATTGCTTTGTGAGATTTCCATTAACCTAAAATGTAATTAAATTTTAATAATATAGTTGGGAGAATTAAAGAACCGATCAGATCAGTTTTTCCCAATTTGTACCATGAATAATGGTCCGTTTTCACTAAAATTTTCAGATTATCTTTAATTATACATGTATAAGAAGATGTGGGGATTTTGTAAAGTAAATAGTGCACTTATTGGAAACGGAAAGCGTCAATTATCACTCTAGAATAGGGGCACTCATCAGGGTAGAAATGGCCACTTATAAGAAGGGAAAGGGGCACTTACTAGTAATGAAAAGGGGCGCCAATCACATGTCGGAAGGGACAATTAGTACAAATGTAATGGGTCACTTGACAAAGTAAAAGGGGGCACTCATCACAAATAAAAGGGGTCTTTCGTAGCAAGGGTAATTTTCAGGTACTTGAAAAGGTGGGGGCAGTACACCCCCTCCCGGAGCACTGCCTCTGGCAATGCATCACAAAAATGTAACCGGCATTGCCAGGCAACAACTAGGTTCATAGGCCATTGCCTCGACCTTATTCTTGAAATGTCTTGTTTTCTCCGGTCTTCTTCTTTTCTTTGTTATTATACTTCTTTGTAAGTAGGGTTTCAAATTACCTATACTTCGATCGTCAAGATCCTACCTCTCTGCAGAAGCACAACAAAGATACTCTAACATTCTTTCCTACCCCAGCACACAATCTGAGAACAATAATTGATACATTACAATGATGAATGCAGACCTGCTTAAATACTGAATTGATTTACTGTCCCACTATAAAGAGGCTATGGCCCGAATTCACAAAGGATGTTTGTCGACAAACCTAGGTTTATATGCGTCATATGAGGCGTTTCGATGCGTTTCAGCCTAAGGTTCAGACAAACCTTGGTCTGAAACGCTTTGAAACGCGTCGCACGACGCAATAAACCTAGGTTTGTCTACAAACCCCCTTTGTGAATCTTATTTTTCTTTTGTGTATGTTCCCCATAGGTATGGCGGCTCATGAAGGTATTGCCAATGACCTTATCTGCAAGCTGGCTGAGGACATCGAGACGGGTGAGCAGATGGAGGCCTTGGGACGAACACTCGGATTCAAGGTCGCAGAAATCAATAGATACACAGAGACCAATAGGATAGAAGGACGGGTGACTTGTAAGGGAACACGTGATATGCTGTTTGACTGGAGACAGAATGTGAAGCCTTGCAACCAGCATCCCAGGCTGAAACAAGCTCTCATTGACGCTAAGCAAGTAATGCTTGCGGATACATATCTCAAGGGGACACCAAGTAATCCAGGTGGGTATACTAGTCGTAGAGTGTGTGTAATTGGGGTTTTACAGACGTGTATCAATCAAATATGATTATTTACGTCTAACATCCTAACGTCCTAATCATTTGTTTATTTGTTTATTTGTTTGTTTGTTTATTTATTTAAATACAGTGATTAAAAAAACATGCTTTCAGCTTAGCATAGCTGTTTTTCAGCATGTCCGTACATGGTACATTAAAAATACATATGAATAAACAGACTAAACACATATTTAAACAATAACAAACACATAATATTAAAATAAGTAAATGTAAATAAGAAAACAATACATATTTAAAAAACAGGAATATAATGCCAGTTTAACTGGCATTATATCTCTTCTTTTTTTTAACCGGTCAAGATTTTCCCAACATAGTAGTCGGGCAGTTGGAGGGTCACATCTTTGCCCAAAGTTTGGTCAAAATACGAAACAATCCTGCACGTTTGAAGTAGGCTATTTACGTTTACCAATACCCCTGGGCAAAATATTGCCCAATATAGGGTTGGGTTGACTATTGGCACAACGTTGGGCAAAGTGTTGGGAAAATATTGCCTAACCTTTTCAAAGTGTTTATTTAAGGAAAATGAACGATCATTTAAAGTACTCGTAGACTGGGTAACACGTGTTGGTGTTTTAACATGTTGATGAAAATTATACCCACGAGCAATTTGTAACAATCGTTTAGTATGACAAGTGGGGTTATTCTGTAACAAGTCACAGTTTATGTCACCAATCAACAGATAGTCGAAGGATGTGGCTTCCACATTTTTAAAGACAATTTCAAGCAAATCAAAAAACAAGAATACTTGAATCGGGGGGCCTATACCATATGCATGGAATAAGTATTTTAATAAAGGGTTTTGATGAGATATATTAACTTGAATACACAGCGATTCAAGAGAATTTGATTGTAGCTTAAGAAGAACTGTATCATTATTAAACAGATTATTGAAAGATTACAATTACTCCTCCTCCAGATCTGTTTCTGTCTCTTCTCAAAAAGAGGAGGAGGCGCGATAGCTTAGTCGGTAGAGTAGTGGTCTCGTAATCCGGTGACCCGGGTTCAAAACCAAGGCGATGCGCTAGTGCCCTTTAGTAAGGCATTAATCCTCATTACCAGGTCCCTCGGAGAGGGCCTAAAGCCGTCGGCTGTCTGGTTGCTTACTTACAAGCATGTATGCTTTCTTAGTAGTCAGGTAAAATAACCACCACCACAAAGAACGATAACCTGCCACAGATATCTCTCCATTCGCGATACATGTAGTATCATCGAGTCTAGTCTCACAAAACGTCACAACATGAACATTATTTCCCACTATAATATTTCGTATTTTTTCAATATTTTTTAATAAAGAACAAACATTTAAGTGAGCTATTTTTAAGCCATTGAATTGATCAAAAGATTTAAATAATTCGTTATCAATATCAGAATCATCTTTCTTCCCCAGAAAAAATAGAGGTCCTTTGATTGCAAAATCACTCTCACCATCATCATCTGTGTTATAAAATGGCAATTGACGTAATAAACAGGCATCACATACCCAGTCGGAGTTCAATTGCAATAATTAAATACCGGCAGAAGAACAAATCAAGTGAATCCACTTTGTACAATAAACACATTTTGATTCCAATTCACATTTTTATTACAGGTTATGAAGGGATATTTTAGTCCCTTATTAATAGTTTGTATCAGGAAATGTACATTATATTAGGTTCAATTTAATCGTTCCAGGTCAATATCCTTTCATCTTCCTTTACCCCGTGTCTCTTTCTCCCTCAAATTTCTGTTTGAAAAAGTTCTTCAATAAAAAGGAGAACATATACTCAAGACTTTCGATATCGATTTGGAGAAAAAGTTTCCTGACTGATCTATACAGTCTAATTAAAGAAAACAGCAGAGTTAAGTGCGTTCGAAGTCCAATTTAACTTAATTCAATTCAATTTTATATCTGTTTCCAACAGAACATTCCAAATAAACTACAATCAATTATAACAATTAAGGAATACATATAGGACACAGAGGGGTCAACTAAAAACAATGTTTGTACAATTGTGGACCCCTCAAATGATAGTAAGGAATAATAAGTGGTTGGATTTACGAATTCGTAACTACAAAAAGGAACTAAAATAAGAAGAAACAAAAGGGGGATTCCATCAGAGACAAGAAAGTGACAAGAGAGCACTTTACATGACAAAGGTGTGAGAACACGGTCATAATACAAAAAGTAAACAATGCAAATCGAAAGTGAGAGATCGGGGGTACAGAAAATAATACAGGATGGGTTTGCATGTGGGGTTGAAAAGAAGAGAGGAAGAAGAAATACGCATTAGATAGAAGATGTGCATGAGAGGGCACAGCATAATATATCAAACTAGATTTTTAAGTCAGCGAGTAGAGAATGACACTGTTCCAACGCCAAAGAAAAAAACATAACAAAATAGTTTAGAAACTTTCTAGGCCTTAACTTTATTTGAAAGAGGCAAACCACCATAATTCATGTAATTCAAAGAAAATTATAAAAAAAGGATTACCCCAAAAACCTTGGAAAGAGGTTAGTAGATCATCAGAGTATAATAAGACATTTAGTTTTGTATATGCTTGTATCATTCCAGGTATCTACAGCAAGAAGATCTCGGCATCATTGACTGTTCAGCGATGTCGCGAAAAGTTAGAGAATAAGTACCGAGATCAATTGTGCAAAATTCAAATGAAACCGTGGGATCAAAGTGATTATGCTGAGTTCGAAGACATGCACACGGTTGTCACAATGGTGAAGAAGGACGCTAGCGGACAAGACACGAAAAAGAAGGAAATACTCCAGGGTTCTGTTGCTGAAATATTTTCAACGAAAGTAAACGGAAGACTTCCAGCTCGAATCCTCATTTCGGCACCAGCTGGACGAGGGAAGACCACGGCTGTTGCTAAGATGGCTTACGACTGGGTTCACAAAGAAAAGGGGTCAGCATTAGAACACCTGCCACTTCTGTTTGTTGTAAAGTTTCGAAACACAGGTCATCTCACATCGATCGGAGAAGCCATCAAATCCCAGCTTTTGAGTGATGTTGAGGATCTCACACCAGAGGGTCTGGAGAGTTTCATTAGAGAGAATCAGGGTATCTGCCACATCATACTAGACGGACTAGATGAATATGCGGGTATTTCTTCTTCCCAGCGAATCTCAGAGAGTAACTTTTTCCGTGTCATCCGTTTGGAAGAATTTCCAGAGTGTCGAGTCCTTGTAACAACACGCCCTCATCTAGAGTACTTCTTTGATCAAGCGGAACTTTCAAGGGTATACACAAAGATGTGGATAGAAGGATTCTCACAAGAGAGCTCACGAGATTACATCGACAGATTCTTTGCTTCAAACTCGAATCCTAATAATAGCGGACATGAATTGAAGATGTACCTTGACGGCCAACCACTGATTAATGAACTTGTTAAAACACCGTTATTTTGTCTAATGGTGTGTCACTTATGGAGTGAGTGCCTACTGGACAGTGATACTACTACTCAAACAGAATTACTGGACAGCGTGAATGTTTTCTTAGCGCACCATGCAAACACCCGATCAAAGTCAAGAGTAAAAATCACACCCGATGAGTTAAGGGAGATAATATCTCAATTAGGCAAAGTTGCCCTTACTGGTCTGCTCGACGATGCTAAGAAACTAGTCTTCACGCATCATGATTTTCGTAGAGCTCCCGCAATCCTTGATAGGGCATGTGATCTTGGGATAGTATCCAAGACAACTGTTTCGGTCACAGGCCTTCCTCAGCCCAACGAGACAACTTTCAATACCATTGAGTTTTATCACAAACTCGCTCAGGAACACTCAGCTGGGAAATACCTCGCTGCTAAAACAAAGAAATATATGTTACGACTGAAGATTTCAAAGTTGGACACACTTCTACAGAAAATCAAAGCAAACATCGGTGACTATGAGAATCTCATCCGATTCGCTGCCGGCACGGATAATAGACTTTGTATACGAATAATGGAGGCGCTCCTTTCCAACAGCTTGTTGGATGAGAGTGAGCGATATCGAATTCTCCTTGACTGCTCATCAGAGACCAGCGGTACTGAAGGAAATGTGTCATCATTGGTTCAAAGATGCGTGAATGCGCAGAGTATTGTTCTAAAGTCACCGACCGTGTACACAGTCGTTGGGATGCAGAATCTTCCGAAGCAACTGAAGCGTGAGGTATGCGCATTTTCATTTGATAAGCATTTTAACACTGATCATTTCAGAAATTTTGTTTTAATTTTCATTTCTTTGCCATATTCATAAGTCGAAGAAGCATCTTTTTAAAAATCATTCATCATTAATTATAATCAATGGTATGGAAACAAATAAATGTATTAATAAATTACTCATAAAATGTAAATAAATATGAGAAAAAGAGTTACTTAAAGCCCCCATCAAACCACTTCGTTCTGGAACCGTCCTAGAAAATAGTTTTACGGTTGTGGTCGGGGTAGAATGTGTAAAAATGACTAAAATATGATACTAGTTTGTTCATAAACAGTCCATCTCGTCTGTACCCCGTCCTAAGTCAGTTCATATCAAGTTCAGATCGGGTAAATTTGCCATTCCAGGCAGTCCAAGCCAACCCGTAGTCGATTGAAACCCGTTATCAACTAGTTATACCTCGTTTCAAAACGAACGAACCCATTCTAACTAGTTTAGAGACAGTTCGGCTCGTTCTCATCTCGTTCTCAGTGCGTTCTAACGCGCTTCTAGAGTGTGCAGTCACGTCCTGGCTCAAGGGTCATAAAACCCGAGCGCATTCTTTCCATTCCTTATTTCCTTGGCTTGGATGGGAAGGGTGCTCTTTGAGCCTGTTCAAAATTTTCCCCGTCCTACAATAAGACGGAGTGAAAACGTACTTAAAACGAGATGGATGTACTACGAACGGAATTGCCGTACTTTGGTCCTACTACGTATTACAACATGACGTGGTCGAGCATCAATTAGCAGTAATATAATTGAACGGAAAAGAGGAATGGCAAGAACGCGCTGGGTTTGTATAGCCCCCCAGCCTATAGGGGCGCGTTCGGACTCACTAAGAACGAGACGGGGACGAGATGAACTGTCCCTGAACGGGGTGGTCAGGTTAAAAACTAGTTAGAACAAGTTGCGAACTAGTTAGAATGATTTGGACGTATTGGGAACGAGGTAGAACTAGTAAAGAAACTGGTTTAAACTGAATACAGACGGGCTTGGGCTACCTAGCAATGGCCAATTCACCCGATATGAGCTTGATACTAACTGACTGTGGACGAGGTACAGACGAGATGGGCGTATTGAGGACTGTTTATGAACGATCTAGGATCGTACAATATACATTATTTACACATTCCTCCCTGACCATAACTCTTTTTAAAAGATTTTCTAGGACGGTTTAAAAACGTAGTTTGAACTAGTTTTGGTCTGATGGGGGCTTATACTGCTCCAAATAATGCTCGACCACAAGCCTGGTCTTACCTGCCGATTCCTCTCACTTCACGAACGTTCGTGCAAGAGTAGTCTTGAATCTGGCCGGTTCTTTGTATTCCCTTACCTAGCCATTCTACCGCTGCATTTGATTGGCTCAATAGGAACTAATACCTCATGCGCTAGTCATAAATATTCATGATACGCACGCACACAGAATCTGATGCGATAATTTATCAAATAATGAGATTTCATACACAAATTAAAAGTGCACAGCTATGTTTACTTAAAATAAATGACATTGCGAGAAAACCGGGAGCCTTACCGTAAACGAATGACTACCCAGGTCATAACTTGTCCATAATCATTGCGACATACTGGTTAGTCCAGAATCCGGCCGATTTATTTTGCGATCTTCACCACGCCGTACTAGCGCACATAACCAAATATCAATATGCAGCGATAGGATGGCTCGGTTAGGAAACAAAACAATTTATAGATAGGAGCATCAGATAAGAGCCGCATCAGTCCACTCGCGGACGAATATCGTTCAATCATTAGACATCGACAGCTATACAGTGCGTCCGAGAAAAAAACGAAACCTAGAGTTCTCATAATATGCTTTATCATGACTTAATCACAGTTATGATTAATAAATGGCACATATTTGTAAAGCTTAGATCCTCCCCTTTCATGTAATGCAACCTATATGCTGCATATTTCACGCATGAGTGATTACAACAATTTGAAGAGATGAAACCAAAAAGTCCTTTGGCGGGCAGTATCTGAATTTCAATAGGAAAATCACATTTCTAGAAAGTTCATTTTTTGCCCTTTCGTATGACACCTCAATCAGGAAAAATGAGCCAGGAATAACAAAGTTCTATTTGTTTAAAGTAATTTGATTAAACGAATTCGTTTTCACTGGCTGCCTGCCGTAGCGATAAACATAGTTGACAAAAGACTGAACTCCGTTTCTTTGACGATCACGCATCAGGTCCCTCGTATTCTTTGTTCATTCGGTGACGCCACTGAAAATTCAGCTGTATTATGATTGTTTTCGGGGTCTTGAGTTATTTCGTAAAGTTTAACCAACTTTTATAATTTTCGCTCGAATTACAAGTTAAACAAATGTAATATTCTTACTCAGTGTAAGTTTTCGAATGCAATGATACCAAATTCAGTCAAATTCAAAATCAATGAACCTTCTCTATAATATTCGTAAATAAAATCATACTACAATCTCGATCGCCTTATCTTCATTAACGAATTAATGCTATTTTACTCCTAAAATCTTTCATTCTCTCTCTCCTCCCTCCTCTGTATATCTCTTTCTCTATCTTAACACTAGGTTACGACACTAAAGTTCGAGGGTTCTACTCTAAGTATCGACGTGACGAGTGGACTATGGTCCTGCCTCAGATCCTTTACTTCACTGATCCAGCTCAGCATCTCCGACTCCTCTCTCAGTTTCCCTACATCTCCTCCTGAGCTTCAATCCATCACAACGCTATCAGCCGAAAGAGTGACGTCACAAAGCTATGAAGGTCTGCTCTCATCGCTTCCTGGCTTGAAAAAGGTCGATATCACTATCGGAGATGAAAAGACAGAAAACATATGTCAGATCCAGACTAGTCTACGTCGACATCTGACGGGACAGGATCTCACACGCATCGACCCCCATTCCTTCCCATCAGAGGGGAATGTATTAAGCATGTCGAGACAGAAGATGAGAGGACTGGGTTTTCTTATCACAGAATGTCAGGCGATATTGTGCGGAGTCGCTTTCGGACTCGAGGGTGCACTGATCGATGTTGTCCAGTCTTCAACGCGTTTAATGTCATCTAGTCTGTATCTTGAACAGTGAGTATATGTTATGTCAAGTAAAATTTATTGGAGGTTTTCCATCAAACCCCCCCCCCCTAGTTTTTCCCTCATTTGGCATTGGTATGGGCCTTTTTTTCATCGGCTAATTTGATGTGTTGAAACAGTCCATTAGTTACCAAAGTATCGACCTGAAGCCATTTCAACTTGGATAAAAGAGTCCTTGAGTATCAACAATGATAATGCTTTTCTCTTCTCTTTTTACAATACGATGATAACAAGAACCGGCGATCAGTCGCAAGGCTAAACAAAATATCATCACTAATGAATACGCAGTATTCTCAACGTCTTGACGAATATTCAAAGCAGATAATATAAAAATGCTCTCAGAAAGATAAACAAATAATGATGTTTAGCCTTAGAAGAAAGTCAGTTGACTTCGGAAAAATGTAAATCGGTTCAATTATGTAATGTTATTTACATATTTATTAATTGGCTACTTGTTCCCCCCCCCCACACTTTTTCATTTCTCTTTCAAATTATAAAGGTTTTCCAGGACGCTAAAATCCGATGAACTAGCATTAAATGTAAGTACGCTCTAATTTTACATGTCCATACGCCTCATCCGTTTGTTAATATTTCAGAAAGCATTTCACACTTCCTACTGAATAGGAATTGGAGTATCAGAAATAGTATTTCTTTGAAACAAGAAATTTACGTTATGCTAGAAATATAATTATATTGACGATACGCATTTAATTTGCAATAAACATTAGTACATTAAATTTGTTCAATGACTTTGGTTCGCTTGTAGTTATTTGAAACGATCGCATTGTGACGTATGTTGCGAGCTGCCTTCTTATTTCGCAGACATTCACTTTCGCTCGCGGTACACTGTTATCGCACTGACACGACGAATCATGAATGAAAGCGAAAGTGAATGTCTGCGAAATAAGAAGGCAGCTCGCAACATACGTCACAATTTCGATACTATCGGTTATTTTTTGGCGATCGTTTCATGCCCATGTAACGCATTTGCATTTGGGGGGCGGCTGATTTTCGATAAAAAAGTCGATATATCTTCGTTATGTGATCATGGATTTTAATGAGACTTGTATCATTCTTCATGGTATTATTAGGTCTATATCGTCAGCTAAAGAAAATCCTGGGGTGGACTATCCCTTTAACAAAATGAGGATTGGGAAATAGGAATATTGAGGGGCCTAAAGTAAAAGTAAAGTATATTGGCTAAAGGCCATGTGGCATATTACAATCATAATTCTAACAAAGTTGTGGGAAGGAACTAAATACAGTTGAAAAAATGTATACGGTAGGTATCATTTCGCTATTATAGCGTATATTTTGCCTATTTTATATTGAAAATTAGAAAATAAATGAAATGTGCCAAACGATTAAGATAGAAAATTGTATAGCTTCGAAAGGAATTAAGATTGAAAAATCATGTAGGTTCTTAGCGCGTGCCGATCGATGAGTTCAAATGATCTGTAGGATTCTAGGAAGTTTTTGTCAATGCTGTTTCTTTTTTCTCCTTTCCTCTCAAAACCATCGAGATCTTTATTTAGTAAAAATTATTACTACTTGAAGTTTTCTAATTATTAACAATGTGGATTTTTTTTTCTTTTTTCTCTTGACATGAAATTTCAAAAAAATCTCAATAATTATGGGTGATGATAGGTTTACAGGATACATTTTAACTCTATTTCTGAGAGAGAACGGATTCAATTTCGTGCGGCTCTCTCATTTGATGATGTAACAATGACGACCTGTTCTTTTTGTATGTCATCGTAGATTGACACATTGAAAATCAAGGATTGCCAGCTATCTACTGAGATGACTGATAAATTGTGGTCCTGTCTCAGATCCTTCACCTCACTGACACAGCTCAGCATCTCAGATTCCTCTCTCAGTTTCCATCCGTCTCATCCGGAGCTTCTATCAGTCACAAAGCTTTCAGCCGAGAGAGTGACGTCACAAAGCTTCGAAGGGGTGCTCTCATTGGTACCTGGTGTGAGAGATATCGATGTCTCTATCGGGGTTGCAGAGACGAGTAACACTTTTCAGATCACCACCGCGTCGACCTCCAGGCCTATTGGTCAGACCGGGATTACAGATGAACAGTTCTTCGTTCATATCAGACTACACGCCTGGCCAGCACTCACCACAGACGTGAATATTGATTCAGGCGAGTCAATTGGAGGGCTTATTAGTCTTCTATTTCGAGATCAAACCAAAGACCAACAGCGGCTGTATGTGTCAGGGATGAAAGGCAGAGACGAAGAAGCCTTGGTTGACCTGTTTGTCAAGACTAAACAACTAACGTCCTTGAATTCGGGGTATGTAGACCTAGATCTTAATTTGTGTACAGATATTTGTATTCATGTTGCTTTTTAAAATAACATGAACACAAACTATTATATTAACATTTATAATTATTGATGTTCGTGTTATCATTGCTATTACTATCACTTTTATAAGAAGATTATTATCATAATTGTTATTGTTAGTATTATTGTTCTCATAATGATCTTTTTTTACCTCTATGTAGAGAGAATGTAAAGTTCACTTATATTATTTATTAATGTGAAATAATGACCAAATAATCGACTGAATCATATTCTTTTCCTCGTTCTTGTGATAAATATTGTATGCAGGAGTGGATGTGCTTCTCTTAGCGACACAGACGCCATCCCGGTGAGTAGAATTTTGTAAAACGGGTGCATGCATTTCGCTTTGAAAAATTCGAGAAAGGGATGTTCTTTGCACTAAACTAAAATACAATTGCAACAAAGTAACATTGTTTGTTTTTGAAAGAATACAATCAATTATCGCATTGTGAATTTAGATGGTTCAATAGTCATTGCATTTTCAACTTCACTGGTGTTGAATCATATCTGCCCACATTAAGTATCAATATTTATGCGTTCATTTCATTGTAGAATACTAGGCTTAAGATACAGCAGTGCCAGCTATCTACTGAGATGACCGAGAAGTTGTGGTCCTACCTCAGATCCTTCACCTCACTGAACCAGCTCAGCATTTCGGACTCCTCTCTCAGTTTCCCTCCATCTCCTCCAGACCTTCCAACCGTCACAAAGCTATCAGCGCAGAGAGTGACGTCACAAAGCTATGAAGGTCTGCTCTCATCGCTCCGTGGCTTGGAAGAGGTCGATATCACTATCGGAGATGCAAATACAGAAGACATATCTCAGATCCAGACTAGTCTACGTCGACATCTGACGGGACAGGATCTCACATGCATCAACCCCCATTCCTTTCCATCAGACGGGAATGTATCAAGCATAGTAATAAAGAGGATAAGAGGACTGGGTTTTCTCACCACAGAATGTCAGGCGATATTGTCCGGAGTAGTTTTCGGACCCATGGAAACAGTGATCGATCTTGTCCAGTCTTCAACGCGTTTAATGTCAGCTAGCCTGTATGTAGAACAGTGAGTAACTGTTAAGCCAAGTAAAATTGATAACCATTTTCTATTCCCTCCCATTTTGTCCACAATTTTCATTGATATGGGTATCACCGTGCATTTTATTCCATTCGTTTGGCTGATGCGTTAAACCAATCCTTTAATCATGTAAAATACCAAAGTATCAACCTGAAGTCGATAAAACTTGCGAACAATATTCATGGAAGTTTTTGATTAGACAAAGGTCATATAACATATTCATATTTATATATCCTCTCATCATTTTAGTAGAAATTCTTAAACAGGAAATATAACAATGTAACCATGTGATCATTAATGGATATAGCCTTAGAGATAAAAAAAAAAGTGGAATTTTGAAGAAAAAAATATTAGTTGCGTAGCTCATATTTCCCGGGTAATTACTATAGATGTAAATGTTTGGACCGCTCTGTGCGAATGGATATCATTTTAGGGAAAAAGTGGCTTTCACATTATTATTTGTCAGATCAAAATATTTCAAACTTTTGACTGGAAATATTGGTATCATACAATATTCGCTGTAAGATTATTTTAGGTCAAACGTACGATGAGCCATGAATAATATGTTGATGTGTCTCCTATTTTAAACATATTGGTCGTAATTTGTTATTCACAAACGTTTAACGTGGTAACATGCTATCCTTAATTCTTCATCTGTCTTTGAAATAATGTAGGTTTTCGAGGTCACTAAACTCCAATCAAGTTGCATTGCATGTAAGTATTCTCTACATTTTTATGACCGTACGCCTCATTATTTTTAATTTTTAAGAAAGCAATTCGCACTTCCTACTGAATAGGCAAGTAAAGGGATCCGGTATCTATGTCTCAGATTCTGAAACAAAATCCCGGATTTAGCTCATGCTGCAATGATAATTAGAAACCTTTATATCAGTCAGGAACCCCATGACTTTTACAAGCCAATCGCCTGTCTGATTATCAAGATATTAATGATTGGAACTCGAAACGAAATTTGCCAAACGGTTATCATAACACTAAAGTATATTGGGGAAAACGAGTATGGAAAAACCGGTCACTCAAAGTTTTAAAAAAAAAATTGAGGCACTTCTTGATCATTTTGAAGCTCTATTTTTTAGGGCTTCAATATTACACCAGATCACAGACACTGATAACACGTAGGGCCGTGTATATCAGATTTAACATTGTTAAACGATACCTTTAAAGTATCAGAAATATAAATTCTTTGAAAATATGCAATGGCTTCAGTTCAGATTAGTCTTTATTCATAAATAATATTTTACGTATTACATTATATAATTTCGTTCATGCCAGAAATAAAACTATATACTAGTAGGTATAGCAACCAAAAAAAAGTACAAAAAACACATGTTATTTGATGATTGCAAATGATCAAGCTCTATGAAAGCTTCAAAAAACAAAACACAGAATTGAAATCGGTCAATGCGTTGTGATTTTATACCATTTTTTTGAAATCTCAAAATTACAGAAAAACCTGCCAGAAATGGTCAAATTGGCAAAAATTGCAAAATTCGACAAAGTTGACAACTTAATTCATCACTTTCTCGGACACAAATAATAAATTAAATGTCAGACATTAAAATATCATCTTTGTGGTAAAAAAATACAAAAAGAAAATTCATATATCTATTACCGTTTTGAAAACAGACGCCAAGAAAATAAGTAATTTTTGCCATTTTTGCGAATCTGCAGATACGAAAAAGTTGTGAAAATTACTAAGTCCGCCTAATTAATATGCGCATATGTAATCAAATCAAAAACCGAACATGATACATCAGTGAAACCTATGTATATCAGACAAGTATGGAAATATATTTTATTTGAAAGAAAAAAAGAGAAAAAAATCATGAATATTCATCAAATATGCAAATTAGGTCATTTCAGCTAATTATATATATAGGAAAGTCAAATTGCGCATTTTGTTGGCATTTTTTAAATCATATATTTATAGATCATATTTACGCCAAATATTAACATTAACTTCCAAATATTTTTGCAATGCCAATAAAATATGGCTATGGAAATTACTTGGATCACCGTCACAGTTTTTTCCTCTTGTGTTTCACAAATTATTCAGAAAAACCGATCAAATGATAAGAATTTGCAGACTTTCAGATACATCACAGTATATTTGTCTTTTAAAAAAATGTCAGATTTGAGGATTTATGACAATTTTCTGAGAAGCCATTCAACAGGCCAAAACATTCCACAGGGACTGAATTTTAGAGTAACAAACAATTTGGTGATCCCAGTACAGTTGTGGCTACCTTGAGTGTAAACAACAAATTGATTTAATGAGTGAAACATATGAGGATATTGCATTTTTTGTAGGGGAGTTTTATACTTTGAGGTGCATTTTCACCACGCAGATTAACAGTGCAAGTCAATGGGCGATCAGCGGGCCATGTCACACATGGATGAAAAGACAATATTCTAAGTAAAAATTTAACATATTTCCAACATGCCTATAACAATGAAACTACACAGAATTGTAGTCAAAGGTATGCTTGAAATATATGTGAAATAAAATTAACAAAAATATTGTTTAGTTTTTTTAAATAAATTTACAAAAATTGCTATTTCTACCAACTGACTGCTGTTGTGTGTGTGTGTTCGCGGGGCAGACTGTTTGCATAGGCAGTGTGATCACCCTAATACTAGCAGTACACAGGAATTTGCAAAGAACATAAGCATAATTATAACATGTATTAAATGACTTCGGTCTGCTTGTAGTTATTGTTATTTGAGAACTAAATTATAAATTCGAAATGGGGATTTTACGGGGCCTAAGGAAATACAAAAACATACCTCGTTTGCTCTACGCCCCGAAGCATAACACAATTATATGCTAAGTCTAACATAGTTGTGGGAACGAACAAAGAACAGTTGAATACAAAGCATTCAAAAGGATCATTTTGTCTATTTTCTACCAAAAAATTATGATATCGGTGCAACGATTCTGATAGTAAATTGCAGCTAATATGAACTTGATTAAGATAGTCCGGAGCGTGTGTCAATTGGTATATCAGGTTGAGTTCCATTAATTAAAGGCAGTGTTTGTTTATGTTTCTTCATTCTCCTTTCTTCTCCAAACAATCAATATCTTTGTCTTGAGAAATTGGTTCCTACTCGTAATTTTACTCCCTTTTAACAGTTTTTATTTGTTATCTTGTAACAATGACAAATTTTTCTTTCTAAATGTCATCATAGATTAAAATGTGGAACATCAAGGACTGCCAGCTATCTACCGAGATGACCATCAAATTGTGGTCCTGTCTCGGAGCCTTCATCTCACTGAACCATCTCACCATCTCTGACTCCTCTCTCAGTTTTCCTCCATCTCCTCCTGAGCTTCCATTCGTAACAAAGTTATCAGCTGAGAGAGTGACGTCACAAAGCTACGAAGGTCTGTTCGCATCGCTTCCTGGCTTGAGAGATATTGATATCACTTTCGATGATGCAGAGAGAGACATACCTCCGACCACGGCTTGTCTTCGTCGGACTGAAGGACAGCAGCTCACAACTATCAGACTTGAGGCACCGTCATCACTCCCATCAGAAAAGAAGAGTATATCGAGAGAGACGGTGAGAGGATTGGGTCTTCTGATTAGAGAACAAACTGAGAACCTGCGGTGTCTATATCTGGCCGAGGTGAAGTGTTTGGACGAAGAAGACTTAGTTGAACTTGTTGAGTCGTTAACATATTTGAAGGCATCGGATAGTCTACATTTACAGTGAGTTTGGGTAGATGCAGGCGCGTACGCAGACGGGAGGGGGGGGGGGGGGGTTAACCCCCTCCCCCGCTTATTCAGCGGCTGGCTGAGTCGTTGCAAACATTTTGGCGCGATTTTCAAATGTTACCCCCCCCCCCCCCTTGGGAAAAATCCTGTGTATGCTACTGATTAGATGTTCATACATATATGAATGAAATAAAGTAGATACAATTAAACAGAAAGTGTAACTGTTAACTATAAAAAATTAAAGGCGAATAATAGGTTTGTTTATTATGCGTTTTTCTTTCATAAAATTTGGTTGAGTAAATATGTTTGTGTCTTGAAATGTGTTACGACTTCAAGATCAGTACAATTAAAGACAATACAAACTGCTCGAACTTAGTAACGAATTCGGAATTGGTTAAATGAAAGGAAGGTGCATGCAGATACTATCAAAAATTGAAAGCATCGGATATTCTGCATTTACAGTGAGTTTGGATAGATGTTCATACATATATGAATGAATTAAAATAAATAAAATTAAGCAGAAAGTGTAACTGTAAACTATAAAAGGCATTTTTTGTTTCATCAAATTTGGTTGAATAAAGATGTTAATGTTTTTAAACGTATTACGAACTACTAATTCAAGATAAGTAAAAATAAATGCACGACACAAACTGTTGGAAATCAAAAATGAATTTGAAATTAGTTAGATAATTGGAGGGGGCATTCAAATATTATCAACACGTCAATGCGATAATTTTCGATGGGAATCCTCTATTCCAACCCAATCAACTCAACAGCTTCTCGCGGGAGCGGGGTGTTGTGTGTGTGTGTGTGTGTGGGGGGATCTTGGAGTGCCATTATTATATTTGTCTTATATCCCTTCTTATTTCCATCCCATACTGACAATGTAAACATTTCACATTTTAGGCAGTTATTTTCTTTTAACTCGCATTCCCCCTGTACTACTCACAACGTCTGACATTGTTCCTCATGCAATATTTGTTGAAAGGCTTAATGATCTCTTTATGATTATATTCAATTTACCGGGACCTTCTGCATTTTTGTATTGTACTGTACTCCCATGCCGGTCCGATATCAGTGTTATTTCATAAATCCCCCTAAACAATTTCCATTGTTTTTATGTATTATTTGTGTTTGATTAGTTTCCAACTCTCTTTTTCAAATATTATAGGTCTCTTGATGGTGGATCTTTCAAATACGGTAGACAATCGGGTGTCAAGGTAAGCAGATATCTTAAATTATATCCCGCATACTAAGAATCTTGCAATCTAATTGGTCTAAACGAGGTCACATGATAAAATATAGATAAGTACTATCTACCTGAGATAGTACTTTTGTAAAGTAATTTTTTGCTGCTACCCCACTTGCCCACCCTTGCCCATTGAATACGCATAGCAAAGTATGTTACGCGAAATGTCAAAGTCAATGTCAATGTCAAATGAGCGCGCATCGACTGTATTACATGTATGCATGTTGCGCTTTGTAAAATCTAGCTGAAGCTAAACTGTCTGCAGAATCAGTTCTTATTATTATGTAAAATTCACTTTAAATAGACCTTATTGCCGATGTGGGATATAAAACAAATATTAAACTCCTTTACTCGGGCAATGGATACAAATTATCATCGCCTCGGTGATAGTTTGCACCATTACCCTCGTAGTCGATTAATATTTGCTTACTAATACTTTAATACTACCAACATTTAAGAGAGCATTTTACTTTTTGCGACTGCAAGACGAAAACAAAAGTTTTTTTCGAGTAGTAAAATCAAAGATAACTCTATACTTAGGTGTGATTTGGCCACAACTTGTCACGAGATATCGATGGCGAGAATTGTAATTTGCATATTTCTCGTTTTGCATCATATACCTTATCCAAACAACCCTACGCGTACCCATTGTTTGCAATATCAAAGCAGCGCACATTTAAAACGAAGACTGGACGATACGAGAAAAAAAAAGGCATGAGACAACAATTGCAATTATTTTCTGTTAGCGAAGTGCAATCCAGGCTATCTCATATACCATATACTTACCAGATAAAAATGAACACAGTGTTTTATCGCAAGGGAGTTATATTTCCCCGCGTTAGCACTACCAGTAAATATATACATACTAAAATTATCGTTATTCATTTAATGTCAACCGTTAAGTTGCAATACAAGGGGAGGGGTGGAGGGGGGGGGGGGGGGGGGTCTCATTATGTACCCGGTTTCGCATAGAGTATTAGCGTGGCGTAACAATCTACTCTCTCTGTATCTCGTTATCTGTCCTTTAGGTAGAGAAATGTCGGCTATCTACTGAGATGACTGTCAGAATGTGGTCCTGTCTCAGATCCTTCATCTCACTGAACCATCTCACCATCTCTGACTCCTCTCTCAGTTTTCCTCCATCTCCTCCTGAGCTTCCATCCGTTACAAAGTTATCAGCTGAGAGAGTGACGTCACAAAGCTACGAAGGTCTGCTCGCATCGCTTCCTGGCTTGAGAGATACTGATATCACTATCGATGATGCAGAGAGAGACATACCTCAGATCACGGCTGGTCTTCGTCGGACCGAAGGACAGCAGCTCACAACTATCAGACTTGAAGCACCGTCATCACTTCCATCAGAAAAGAAGAGTATATCGAGAGAGACGGTGAGAGGATTAGGTCTTCTGATAAGAGAACAAACTGAGAACCTGCGGTGTCTTTATCTGGCCGAGGTGAAGTGTTTGGACGAAGAAGACTTGGTTGAACTTGTTGAGTCGTTAACACATTTGAAAGCATCGGATAGTCTACATTTACAGTGAGTTTGGGTAGATGCAGGAGCGTACGTAGACGGGATGGGGGGGGGGGGGGGTTGGGGTTAACCCCCCCCCCCCCCTCATTTTTTTTAATGTGTGTGTTTTGGAGGAAAATCCCCCCTCCCCTCTCCCTCAAAATTTATTTCATTGTATTTTGTTATTTTTTTTGTGTTAAAAATGAAGGGTGAAAAAAGTGACCTTACACCCTTTCCCTACTGAACGAAATATCGGTCGGTATAATTTTCTAAATTCCGGGACAAAAAAAAAAAAAAATTGCTCTTATCCCCCCCCCCCCCCGCTTATTCGGCGGCTGGCTGAGTCGTTGCAAACTTTTTGGCGCGATTTTTAAATTTTAACCCCCCCCCCCCCCCCCCTGGGAAAAATCCTGCGTATGCTATTGGGTAGATGTTCATACATATATGAATGAAATAAAGTAGATACAATTAAACAGAAAGTGTAACTGTTAACTATAAACATTTAAAGGCGAATAATAGGTTTGTTTATTATGCGTTTTTCTTTCAAAAAATTTGGTTGAGTAAATATGTTTGTGTTTTGAAATGTGTTACGACTTCAAGATCAGTAAAATCAAAGACACAATACAAACTGCTCGAAATTAAAAACGAATTCGGAATTGGTTAAATGAAAGGAAGGTGCATGCAGATACTATCAAAAATTCAATGCGATCATTTGCGATTGGAATCCTCTAATCCGCCCAGCAAGTTCAAGGTCTTCTCGCGGGAGTGGGGTGTTGTGTGTGTGTGTGTGTGTGTATTGGGGGGGGGGGGGGGTCTTGGAGTATCATGATTATATATTTCTTATATTCCTACTTTTTTGCATCCCATACTGACAATGTAAACATTCACACATATTTAGGCAGTTTTTGTCTCGCTTTCAACTCTCTTTTTTTTAAATACTATAGGTCTCTTGATGGGGGATGTTTCGAATACGATAGACAATCAGGTGTCCAGGTAAGCAAATATCTTAAACTAACACTTTACGTCTACTAACATTTAAGAAAGCAATTTACTTTTTGTGCCTGACGGGAGAACGGAAATTAAAGTTATTTTTCAAATAGTAAAATGAAAGATAGCTCTTACAGATACAAAGGTATGACGGGGCCACAGCTTGACACGTTAATTCGAAGGCGAGAATTGTAATAAGGATATTCCTCTTCCGGTCTGTTGTCGATGGTTATATTTACCTTATGGTCAAATGTAGCTTATTTTAGCGTTATACACTATCCAAAATATCCTACGCGTACTTGTTAGCAACTTTATATCAGCGCGCATTTGACACAAAGACATAAGGCATAAGATAACAATGGCCTTAATTTCTTTTAACGAAGTACAATCAAGGCTTTTTCATACACCATATACTGTACTAACTGGATTAATTTAATACACTTTTCGTCGCTAGGGAGATATAATTTCACTTGTTATCATTTTCCGTAAAGCGCTGCGCGCACTACCAGTAAATATATACATACTAAAATTATCGTTATTCATTTAATGTCAACCGTTAAGTGGCAATACAAGGTAAGGGGTGGGGGGATCTCATTATGTACCCAGTTTCGCATAGCAGTATTAGCGTGGCGTAACAATCTACTCCCTCTGTATTTCGTTATCGTCCTTTAGGTAAAGGAATGTCGGATATCTACTGAAATAACTGCCAGGATGTGGTCCTGTCTCAGATCCTTCACCTTACTGAACCATCTCACCATCTCGGACTCCTCTCTCAGTTTTCCTCGATCTCCTCCTGAGCTTCCATCCGTTACAAAGTTATCAGCTGAGAGAGTTACGTCACAAAGCTACGAAGGTCTGCTCTCATCACTCCCTGGCTTGAGACAAATCGATATCACCATCAATGATGCAAAAAGAGAAATACCTCAGATCACGACTTGTCTTCGTCGGACCAAAGGGCAGCAGCTCACAACTATCATAATTGAAGCACAGTCATCACTCCCATCAGAGATGAATAGTGTATCGAGAGAGACGGTGAGAGGATTGGGTCTTTTGATCAGAGAACAAACCAAGAACCTGCGGTGTTTTTATCTGACCGGGATGAAGTGCTTGGACGAAGAAGACTTGGTTGAACTTGTTGAGTCGTCAACATATTTGAAAGCATCGGATAGTCTACATTTACAGTGAGTTTGGATAGATGTTCATACATATATCAATGAATTAAAATAAATAAAATTAAGCAGAAAGTGTAACTGTAAACTATAATAGGCGTTTTTTGTTTCATCAAATTTGGTTGAATAAAGATGTTAATGTTTTTAAACGTATTACGAACTACTAATTCAAGATAAGTAAAAATAAACGCACGACACAAACTGCTTGAAATCAAAAATGAATTTGAAATTAGTTAGATAATTGGAGGGGGCATTCAAATATTATCAAAACGTCAATGCGATAATTTTCGATAGGAATCCTCTAATCCACCCCAATCAACTCAACAGCTTCTCGCGGGAGCGGGGTGTTGTGTGTGTGTGTGTGTGTGGGGGGGGGGATCTTGGAGTGCCATTATTATATTTGTCTTATATCCCTTCTTATTTCCATCCCATACTGACAATGTAAACATTTCACATTTTAGGCAGTTTTTTTTCTTTTAACTCGCATTCCCGCTGTACTACTCACAACGTCTGACATTGTTCCTCATGCAATATTTGTTGAAAGACTTAATGATCTCTTTATGATTATATTCAATTTACCGGGACCTTCTGCATTTTTGTATTGTATTGTACTCCCATGCCGGTCCGATATCAGTGTTATTTCATAAATCCCCCTAAACAATTTCCATTGTTTTATGTATTATTTGTGTTTGATTAGTTTCCAACTCTCTTTTTCAAATATTATAGGTCTCTTGATGGTGGATCTTTCAAATACGGTAGACAATCGGGTGTCAAGGTAAGTAGATATCTTAAATTATATCCCGCATACTAAGAATCTTGCAATCTAATTGGTCTAAACGAGGTCACATGATAAAATATAGATAAGTACTA
>JAVYIG010000273.1:657500-694606 GCA_035222895.1 Strongylocentrotus droebachiensis | reverse complement strand
CCGAGATGGCTCCTCAGATAGACTACATGAACATGGTCTTTCAGCCGATTGCACACAAGTTTGGGATCGACTATGATTGTAGAATCGTTAGAAGGTGAGCACTCCCGCCATTGATTCTCATCTTGCTTCATAGAGGTGTTGTGGCGTAGTGGATAAGTCATCGGACTGTGAATCACAGGGTCCGCGGTTCGAGTCCCGCCGCGGCACTAATGTCCTTTGGCAAGACATTAATCTACACTTGCCACTCGCCACTGAGGTGTTAAAATTGGTACCGGTAGGAAGGAATTCCTTAAAATGCTGTGAGCGTCAAAATTGGCAGCCTAGCATAGCTGGGTAATGTTGGAGCGCCTTGAGGACCTTGCAAGGTCGATACGTGCGCTATATAAGAATCCAATATTATATTATTATCATTCATAGGTATCCTTCTGGGGGCATTATTGTTTCATGAAACCGTCATAGGAACAATTATATTACCGCTATCCCATTGAAATGCTTGTAAATTTCAAAACTTGCATTTCAATGAGATCTTGGCAAACTTGTACTCATGGCCCTTTTTACCTGCAAACGATTTCTTATCAATAAACCGTTTTAGATAAATATATAAATGACAGTTTCATGTTACGATGCCCTGCTGCAGGCACATAGTAAATGGAAGTAAAGAATTTTGATTTTGAGGTTCGAAAATAAATTGGTTGTGATCATTTATGATATTGACTATCCTAAAGCATCACCTGCAGAATATTTACATATGATGTATGTGCCCCTAGTGGACTTAAGGAGAGAGGGAGGGAGGGAGGGAGGGAGGGAAGGAAGGAAGGAGGAGGAGGAGAAAGAGAAAAGTGTTAAAGATTAGGAACAATTTTTTTTTTTTTAAATCTCTAACGAGTTTAACTTCTTCTTTACTCCTTATCTTTAGGCAATATGTAATTTGTCATTAATTTAAATTTAGTTAAAGCAGTAATTTACATATCAATTGATAAATTATTGCATTTATGAAATGTCTGTATTTTAAATAGGGATTTTAAAAGTAATTCTCTCTGATTGTGTTTTTAAATATCCAGAGGTTATTTTCCCAAGGGAGGTGGTGAGATCCAGGTAACAGCCAAACCAGTCCATGACCTTTCACCTATAACCCTGACAGAGGTCGGAACGATCACCAGAGTAAGAGGAAGAGCTTTTGTGGCTGGCACCTTGCCTAGGAAGGTAATTCACTGTTGATTTTGTAAGATATAACATAATAATAATCATGATAACAGCTCACATTTATAATGCGCCTAATACTTTGTTTCTAGGCGCAGCACATATTATTACCCCGGTCATCGGATTCAGGCTTTCCTGCAACACGATGTATGCACATTTTCCATTCCCTGGGGAGCATTCCAGCCAGTCGCTATTTTACAAGCGCCACTTGCTAATCCAACCGCATTAACTTTCGCATCCTACCGGGTACCCATTTAACACCAGGGTGGAGAGTGGCAAATGTAGATCAATGTTTTGCCAAAGGACATTAGTGCCGCGGTGGGACTTGAACCATGGACCTTGTGATCCACAGTCCGGTGACATATCCACATACAAATAAATTGGATACAAATGAACCATTTCAGGCTTACAAAAGGTCCGAGCATAGTGGCATCCCTCCTGTCTACACTTTAGCAGTTAAAAATTTAGTTTCCAGATGAAAGGAGATGCTGTTAGCCTTTACTATATATATGATATCTGTTTACTAGGATTAAAAAGTTTTGAGGGCAAACAATTCATTCAAGTCTCTTTTCTCTCTCTCTCTCTCTCTCTGTGCCTCTGTCTCTGTTTCTCTCTCTGTTTCTTTCTCTCTCTGTCTTTCTCTCTGTGTCTCTCTCTCTTACACTGTATCTTCTCTTTCTGTTAATTTTGTATTTTTTCTCTCTCTCTGTCTCCCTCTCTCTCTCTCCATATCTCTCTCTCTCTCTCTCTCTCTCTCTCTCTCTCTTACCCTGTTTCTTCTCTTTCTGTTAATTTGTGTAATGTAGCTTTCCCAGATCATGAGTAATACAGCAAGCAGTATCATCAAGAAAGCTTATCCTGGTGTAGATGTTCAGGTTGAATCGGTCCAAGAGCCGCACGGAGCAGCATTTGGAAATGGATCAGGAATCATGTAAGTTTCTCTTTCATAAACCATAAAGAAACAGAACTATTGATCCTGTACTACCAACAGACATGTATCATTTTTAGGCCCCGTTGCACAAAACTTACCACTGTTAACTTTGCAATCAATGGTAACTACCATGGAAACCTTGATTTTGATTGACTGTTGAGCCCTGTTACCATGGTAACATTATTTGGTTGTACAGGATCAATAATCAATATTTTGTGCGTGACAATAAAGAAATTCAAATCAAATCAAATTCAAATCAAAATGGTAGGTGCCATTGATGGCAAAGTTACCATCATTAGTAAGTTTTATGCAACGGGCCCTGATATGATTGTTTACATCTGGGGATGACCTTTCACGTCACCATCTGAAAGACGTGACTCGGTTTCGAATTAGGTCTGCCTGAGCCATTTTGTAGGCACAGACAGAGAGCTGACCAAGTGAACGTACCGCTAGACCAACTCACCTCTGCCTTTTGCTTGAAGCAAACTTTCACAAGTTCAATGAGTGGTCCAGATTAGCATATAAAGTAAAATGCTGTGAGTTAAATCAATAACATCGGGAATCACAACAGTTTCTTACTTCATGAATTACTGTTTTTGTATTCTTTGTTTTGTTCAAAAGAGTGGTAGCGGAGACTAGTACTGGCTGCAGACTGGCAGGTTCCAGTCTTGGAAAAAGAGGTGAGACTTATGAAAACATAACAAATATATTTATATATATATGGGATTTAGTGCATTTGACTTATTATGAAAGAGTAAAAGTGAGGTCTAACATATGAATTTCTCTTTGAGAAGCTTTGGTTGCATGGGGTTGTTAAATCATAGTATTGTTACTTAGACCCCGTTCTCACTCACTTTGAGAGCGCTCCAAGTTAGACCGCTCCAGAGGAACGGGTCTTGAGGAACGGTTTGAGAGCGTTCACACTCCGAGCAGTTTTTATGGCTCAAACCGCTCCACGAGTCAAAGTGGTCTTGTTGCTATGGCAGCTCAGGTAGGCAGGTCAATTTTTTCCCGCGCGGAATCCAAACCGTATGTACCGTACTACATGTTTCGCACGCAACGTCACTAGCTCACTTCCGCTCAAAGTACGCTTTCCGTTCACATTGCACGTTAGAGCGCTCTGGAGCGCTCTTAATAAGACCCGCTTCTCAAGACCACCTCGGAAGGTGGACTTCTGGAGCGGTCCAGAAGTCCGCTTCCTGGACCACTTTGAGCGTTCTCACTCACCTAAGAACCGCTCCTGAGGAGCGGGTCTTAGTTAGAGCGCTCCAGAGCGCTCCAACGAAGTGAGTGAGAACGGGGTCTTAGTCTTAGCTGAAAATGACACTTTATGAATTTGACTGTATCCAGAAGATTATCACCTGAGCCAAATGTTTGTATTTGATGTATGCTAAGATTTTCATATTTAGAGGAGTATTTAGATAAGTGACCTTCAAATGATGGATTATCTTGATTTCCTGCAGTAAATGTGTATGATGTTATTAATTAAAAAAACAAAATCTATTTTCAAAATGAAAAGGAAATCAGAATTTTTCATATTTTAGATAATGAAAACTTTAAAGATGACCTAATATCGTTTTGATCTGTTAATCAGTGTAGAGCGTATGACTGAAACATTCAAATTCACAAAAACATTTAACATTAGAATCATTCTGCATGGAGTTTCCAACATGAAATAATGCATCGAAAGTGTACTACAGAATGACTGATGTATGAAGCAAATAGGTCAAATGAATTCATTAATTTATATATTTTTGTTTGTTTGTTTATTTTACTAAGGTAAACAAGCTGAAGATGTTGGGCGTGAAGCAGCAGATGAGTTGCTGAAGAATCTTCAACACGGAGGCTGTGTTGACGAATACCTACAAGATCAGGTCAGTACATTACAAAATCTTTACAGGCCAAACTAACCTGAAAGTGGAAACACCTTTGGTATTGGTCGATGGTCACATTCTTCCTACAAAATATGAAAGACCAGTTATGGTCATGCGATTGCATTGTGAAAGAAACGTTGTGGAATCGATCAGAACAGGTTGATCATCTAGCATATCAGTATTGATGTGTACTGCAAGGTTCTGGAATCATCAAAATGATAAGAAATTTGGCCCAGTCTTGGTAAAGTTACAAGCACTGTAAATAGAAAGATGTATATGGGACTACGCGACACGTGCGTTATATCTATCAGGTCCAAATAGATATAATAATGTACCAAATATATCAAATAGTAGGTGGTTCCTCGGCAAAATTTGTATGATCACGTATTAGTCAAAACATATTCTTTCACATGATTGGTAATAAGAGCTTCCATTTCATTTTTTGAGAGGGGGGCATTTCCAAAACTGGTCTTTACCTTTAAAGTCATGTCATTTTTTTTCCAGTTTTTTGTTTTTGTTGTTTTGTTTTGTTTATATACATGTAATTACTTATGGTAAAAGAATAGTGATTTTTGAAATGATTATGTGTTGCCGAATTCCATGTTGGCTTTGGTATGTTGAATTACAAGTAGTACCGGTATGCTAATTTGTGAGGGTTGTTTGATATTTCTTTCAGCTCATCATTTTAATGGCATTAGCAAAAGGTCAATCCAGAGTACGAACAGGCCCCATCACACAACACACAGAGACGGCTATCCACATAGCAGAGCTTCTTACTGAGGTAACTATCTTCATGTGAATTTGGGTTTGGATTAAAGTTGATACATGTATGTAGTTAGTTAAGAGTGTGAATAGGTCCTATCACAATACAAACAGAGTCTGATACTGCTTTCAAACTGGCTTCTATCGGAGTCACACCGATGAAAATACTGATTGAATTTTCATTATGTAAACAAAGGTGAAACCGCAGTTTTCCCCCTGTCGCTTTCTAACTGCCGATGAAATTCTCTCACTGTACGTGGCTAGCCCATGCCGGAAGTGAAGAATTATTGCGTAATTATTAAGCCCGCGCTCCATCTAGCTAGCATGTCCAACCATAAGTCAACAAACAAAGCTGGTTACGAAAAAGCGTGCGTACACTGCGACCTTTGACCATTTTAATCGCTGTTTTAAATCGCCTTATTCTCCCGAACGCTTTCATACTGGCCGTTTCATCGGTGTCACACCGACAGAATTAGAATTTCTCCTGCTCTTGAGCAGGAGAATTTAATCGCCTATTTCTCTTCTTTTCATCGGCTATTTAATCGCCTTTTCTCCTCTGTTGCTTTCTAACTGGCCGTTTCATCGGATGTGTCCGGATGCATCCGATGAAAATCAGTGCAGTTAGAAAAGGGTACAAGACGGCTTTCTACATATCACGGCTTCTCAGATTTGTGAAAGATTCATGCCATTAATTGAAAACTCAAATGACACAGCATTGACTTTGTGAAGGCTTATTGCCATAAAAATTTCTCTCATATACAAATCGAAATTTTGCAATTTTTTTAGTTTTAACAGTTGTTGGGTTGAAGTGAATACAACAACACACACTATTCCTGAAAAATCAAGTAAAGGGAAATCCCACCTTGAAAGTAAACTACTCTAGAGGAAAGCAGAAAAATCAGAGAAGTAGACTGGTGAAAGTTTGAATGAAATGAAACAAAACATGAGAAAGTTATGAACTTTTGAAAGTTGTAATCACTATATGTATGTATGGGCACTTCAAATGGGCTGAAGCGGTAATGTCAATGTGATGTAGTGCCGGACTACTTTCCGATCTGTTCCAACATATAAAATGACTAGAATTCTAATTTTTCAAAAATTCATTGCTCAAGAGGGTCTATTCTTTTTAGAGGACCTATAATAATATGCCATCTATAATATATTTTGAGTAGTGCCCCAAGGAAGAAGGAACTTATGAGGATTAATGATATTTTTGTACACAGGGAATTGGAGAGTTATATCCACCTCCTACGTCACAATCCACTGACCAACTTCCCATTTGAGATTTGCATAGACTTTAATGATCTCATTTTTTCAAACGTTCATAACTTCCTTACTATTGGTCCGATTCATCTCAAAATTTTGCCATTCTGTTTCTGTTATTTTAACGCTTTCATACAAAACAAATTATTACATGGGTGGTATTGCCCTTTAATACATTGTCAGTCTAGAGTGTGAAGATGTCTTTTCACATCCTACTCTGAGACAGCTGTTTTCATATCACAGCTTCTCTCTAATGTAACATTTGTATTCATATGAATTGGAATTAATACATCTTATACAGTCAAACCTGCTTTAGTGACCACCTGTATATAAAGACCACCTGTCTACATAGACAATTTTTTTTTGTTTCCCTTGAAAACGGTTTCTCAGTAAAACATGTACTAAACAAAGGAACCTGTACATAAGGACCACCTGCCTAAAAAGATTAATTTTCTTGTCTCCCTTTGGTCGTCGTTATAGACAGGTTTCAATGTAGTAGTAATGAAAATAATCTGGAATAAATCCATATGAATTTTCTTGCGATCAAAATTGCTCTTGTTTACAACTCAAGGTTTCATGTTGCAATGAGCTTGTGGTATTACAACAATCACTATGGCTGAAATATCAAGTAAACCTTATTTGAAACCCATTGAAAGTTCGTTGCCTGGCTGGCAGAAGGGCGTTAGCTCGAATTTCATGTAAAAAATGAAGCGTTAAGCAGAAGGGCGTTAGCACTAAATCGCCTCAATCTTTAGTAAAAACTTACCTTTTTCCAGGAAAAAAATTGTGGCCGTGTTCTATTAAAAAATTTCTATTAGTCTTTTAAGTTTAAAAAACAATTTTCGGGACGGAAAGCAGTTTAAATATAAAACAAATCTTTAAATGTGAATAATTCAAAAAGTAGTTTTTGAGTCGCTTGTGCGCTAACGCCCTTCTGCCAGCCGGCCGACGAGTTGCTGAAAGGATTTCACTAAATATTTACCACATGTACTCTTTGTAATAATAATAATTATAATAATAATAACAATGTCAGGCTCATATACCTTCATAATATGTTGCCATCTCTATGTGCTGACCAAATAGCAAAAGAACAAACTTGTATCATTTATAACATTTGAAATAGCTACAGTAACTCAATTACATCAGTTAAGAAAGTATGGCATTACATGAAGATTCTGAATACACCACTTGATTGAAAACAACAAACAAAATTAAGATTAAAGGAGAATTAAGTATAACGTGATAAAATATTATGTAGTCTTATTCAAATCTCTTGTTGTCTCCCTATCTCTCTTTCAGGCCAAGTTCAGCATATCACCCTTAACTGATGGTTCAGGAGAAGGGGCTAACATGATAGAATGTACCGGTATAGGTCTACCTAACAAACAACTCACTTGAACATCGTCATCATAATCTTCTCATGCGTGCTAACTACGGTGTGATTACTCCATTCTCTATGTTCAGTACGGTTTGACTTGAAGACCCTAACAGATAAAGATTCAACTTAAAGGGATGGTTGAGTTCTGTTGCAGATGGCACTACACAAAATAATTTTGTTTGTGAGATATTGAAAAACTGAGTGTCAAATTTGAAAAAACATACAATTTAAATGATCATAATCGGTTCAAAGACGGCTGAAATATCCACAAATATAACAATTTCTAATATTTGTGC
The DNA here is from genome assembly GCA_035222895.1 of Strongylocentrotus droebachiensis. Lineage (NCBI taxonomy): Eukaryota > Metazoa > Echinodermata > Echinoidea > Camarodonta > Strongylocentrotidae > Strongylocentrotus > Strongylocentrotus droebachiensis. The sequence goes on along the minus strand of JAVYIG010000273.1, from coordinate 686,902 downwards.
ATCACCACAAATATTCGTAATTTGAAAAATTTGTTGAAATAGTGCCCTTTACGTTGTATTTTAGCCAATGCCCATGTTAGCTTTTATATTAGGCACAACCAGCTGGCCCATGTATTGTTATTTTTAATTGAATAATTAATTAATGGTCACCGTATTTTTTTGAAAGTGGAGCTGAATTGGTATGATCGTATTGGCTAAATTTCACACATTTTGGGATCTAAAATTACTTTCATGGCAATTTCAGGTTCTAAAAGGGCACTAGAAATGTCATAGATAAGAATAAGAGCAATAACCATGCATTTGCAGTCTGAAAACAGAACTCAACTATCCCTTTAATATCGATGGAAAGCTGAATGAACGTAGAATATAAACAGTAAACACAAAGGAATCATTTTGTTTTTCCCTTTTCAGTTTTGCGCAAATAAAAATCTCATTTTGTCCACACCCTTTACAATTACGGGTCAGCGGGTCAATTTGCTGCAGTTATGGTGTAGACATAACTGTGTTGACCTGATTGGCTTGCCTAAATATATGAGGTGTTTAGCCGCGCTTAATTAAGGCAAAGTCATTGTGAATACGTACACTCCACATAAGATGATGTCATCAAGTTGATAGCTATTTTTTAGGTAGACAACTTCTGATTTTCAAAGTTTTAGATTTTTAGTTTGCTTGTATTACTGTAGATATATAAGCTATACAACTTTAAAAGTTTATAATTTACAATTTTATCACTTTAGACTCGATTTCAACCGCGACAACGGTCATTGTAATATTGTAAAATTGCATATGCTTCCAATATGTTCATTTAAACCAAATTCATGACCCCATACCAAAACTTTGTATTACCGGTAGTTTGTAATAAAAGAGGTAGAGTTGCATGATATTTTGATAAAATCAAAATATTGTGATATTGAGAAAGAAAAGGGGATTCAATATCCAGTATTGCCATTTAATGGCATCATACAATATTGATTTCATTTCCTTTTCATTTGTTCTTTATTTGTATGAAAATCACATATATTTCCTTAAAGGATTGTGATTAAGGATATATCAGCATGTTTTAAACCATTATAAATGGACTCGTAGAAGAGTATCAAATTCAATAAGGAATGCGACAAAAGAACTGTTTCTTTTTATAGTGCAATAAAGTTGTGCCTCTTTGATACAAGGTGAGATGGATACATGCCTTTTCAGGAGCCCCAGGAGCATTAACACTGTGCAAGTATATGATTTACCCCCTCTCCCCCCTCTTGGCATGTACCAGATGACATAATTGCATATCGAGAAAGCTTGGTTTAAGCTATTGTGGAGAGGCTGTTTTAGTCTAGATGCTATATCTACAGTGATATCATTAGTTCTGCCATAGTCTTTAAAATGCAAGGAATGTATTTGTTTGCATTATGCATGAAGTGAGAACATACAAATATGGGAAATTATGAAATAATATGCCCCTCAAATTTGGTTGTAATTTGTCCAATCATCCTTTCCCCATAAAAAAAGTGGCTTCAAAAGCATGGTTATCTAATGATTTCTTTTATTTCAATTTCTAATGTATTACAAGTTGAACTTGTGTTACAAAGACTTCTCAATTGAAGAAGACAGGTGTTCCCTTTACAACAATTTGTATATAATAAAAAATATACACAGGAAATGAAAATGTGGTCTTTTTAGATTACTTTCTATGTAGTTATTTGCCGAAAACAGTTTGACTGTATTTTATTGGTTAGATTTGTTGTAATCTAAGTTTGATTAGTTTAGGGGTTTAAGAAAAATGCCAGAATTACAAATGCCTGAGAGAAAGGGTTAAAATAATTATTGTCATGAATTCCCAGGAGAGGAGATGACTTTTAACCCACCTTATGAGGAATCATCACTGATTTAAATATGTGATCATACATTCATTATCACAAAGTATGATGCATTAAAATGAGGAGATCAAGAAGAAATCAGATTTAAAATATTAATTGAGTTGATGCAGCAATCAGTATAGTATGTGACTATGAGTATCCATTATATTGTGCTTAATCTGCCAAAGAAGAAAAATTAGATTGCTTTAGTTAAAATGTCAGTGTAATTTGATACTTTTTTTAATTTCATTGTATTGGTGTTTTATTTTGGTATTTATTTATCATTTAATAAAGACAAGTTTTTGATGCAAATTTAAAAGATACTTAGATTTGATTGAATCATTGAGTTATGTGTAGGAAAATAAGAATTTGTCAATTATAATAATTCTCATCACATATGATGCATCAATATTCAGGTCAATGTCAAGAAGCATACAGTTTATTTTAAAGTCATAGATGTTGCTATCTTTTTAATGAAAGTCTGTGATCTACAAGGGATTGTCGGTTTCTATAAACACAGACATAGGTCAGATTGTATAGCCTTAGGACTAGGGTCACTTTAACAATTCCTTGATTACTACTCAATATTGTACAAATTAATCTCTCTCTCTATATATTTCACAAGTTTTTCATTAACATTTGATTACCAATCTTAAAACTGGGGCACACTTCTAAAACAACATATGCAGCACATAAACAGAACTACATATATGAGAGAAATAAAAATTGAGGAAAAAAAATTAGAAAGAGAGAGAGAGAGAGAGATAGGGAAAGAGGAGGCACATAGAGCAAGGGAGAGAGAAGGAGGTAGACGGAAAGCACAAAGGACAAAAAAAAGAAGGGATGAGGTTGTTTAGAGAAAGAGAGCGACAGAAAAAACAACATGAGAACCACTCGTGAGAAAGGTATATCATTTATCCTTTTCCAACAAGTCTTGTAGCGTCTTTACATTGTAAACCTACTGCATGCACCTTCAAAATTACAAGTCCCTCGAACATATTCACCTAACAAAAGGAAACATGAACGGATACCCTCTCCCCTGCTTTAATTTTCTCACGCATGTTCGTCTCAATTAATTTTTCGATCAACCCATCTTATAATACCAAAGATGTCAGGATCTTAGATGATACCACGACTATTTCTATACCTACCATCACCTTAAATCCCAAGTAAGAATTGATTTTTGTTGTCTTGTAATCCCCTCGATGCACGAGGACAAACAGGTGTGTACTAATGAACCCTCAACTTAGGTTAATTCTACGCCATTGACCAAGTTCTCTTACAATTGATCTACAAGTCTTTTGTTTGTTTACCTCAATGGGAGGATCTTGGACCAATTCTCTTTTTCGCGCCTAATTCAAATAAAAGTATAATCTGTTAAGACCTGCATTGTGAATCCTTTTCAAAAGATGAGCTTTTAAGAAGGACATTCTTCAGAATGGAGGGTATTTTAAATTGACCCCCGAGGTTAACGTACGAATGTAGGTGAGGGAATATTTTTTTTGCAAAAACGGACATGATTACGAAGATGGAGAAGAAGGGGAAGAATGAGAAGAAGAAGAGGAAGAAGAAAGAAAAGAAGAAGAGGGAAGAGAAGAAGAAAAAGAAAGAGAGGAAGAAAAAGAAAGGGAGGAGAAGAAGGAGGAGGGGAAGAAGAAGAGCTTTGGCAAGACATTGATCTACATTTGCCACACTCAACCCAGGTGACCTGGCAGGAATAAAATCCTTGAAATGCTGGAGCGCTGTAATGGCAGCTATAGGCTAAAGCCGGGAGAATAATAAATGCGCCTCGGAATAGAATTTCTAGATAGACGGCGCTGTAGAAATGCCAATTTTGTATTAGTATTATTATTAAGAGAGTGGAATAGCAGTAGGAAAAAATGAAGAAGAAGAAGAAAAAAGAAGGAGAAAATCGAGCAGGAGGAGGGTAAGAAGGAGAAGGTAATATAAGGAGCAGGAGGAAGATGGAGAATGATCGATGAAGACTGTTGACAGCCCTCATTTCGGGTCTCTTACATTTTCTTTTTTTTCCCTGTTGGTATTGAGAGGACATTGTTATTGGCATGGCACAGAAAACGAGCGAGGGAGTAGAGAAAGAGAAAGCGAGAGAGAGGGAGAGAGAGAGAGAGGGGGTGTACCTACTTTACAGGGAGTTGCATATAAAGGCTTACTTTTACAAGCACATTTTCGTCAAATTTTCTTGTAATCATTGTACTAAAAAATGACTGTAATCCACCTTTACTAGCACTTATGCCATAATAGAGTCTTGCTGTTACTTTTAGCAACGATTATTACGATACATTTCATTATTTGTTTCTGAACACTTCCGACTATTTAAAGTTGTAAGATTGTAACGTGCTTTCGATCCGTGAATGTTTTTGAGGATGAGCTAGGATGGATTTTTTTCTTCTTCTCACACATCTGATTTGACAAGGGATGTCAATAAGCCTACCTGTTAAAATCATCCATGCTTAGAGCTCATTCGCGTGAGAGAGAGAGAGAGAGAGAGAGAGAGAGAGAGAGGAGGGGGGGGGGGGGGCTGTAAACAAATCCAGTGATTGAAAATTGGTTCTTTTGGTGTGATTTCTAAAGATTAATCCTCTATTCAAATGTGGATGGATTAATGGAGATTAAGATCAGAAATGTGACAATAAGGCAATCAAGGATTAATTGCTACAACAGGTCTTTTCGAGGAGATGAGGGATAGGTAAAGCTCAATCGTAAAGCCTAGTCTTTAAACGGGGAGGGATTTTTTGCTCTCTGGTTGATCTTATATTACACGGAAGGGGAAGATATTTGATTTATAATTAAACAAAAACATTATCAAAAATAAGTAATGAGTCACCACTGGAATGATTGTTTTTATTTGATGAAACGTCTCTATATCTTTTGACTAATTGATGGAGTGCATGTCACGTTAGTAGGTGGTTAATGATTGTATATATCGCTATCTCCCTTCTTTCTATCTAATAAATCCATTTCATTCCCACACAATATCCTTCCTTCGCCTCTTTCTTCTTCCATATGCCTCGATCTCTCGCTTCCCATTTTCTCTTAATTTCTGTCGATCTCTCTCTCATCCTACATTGAGACCCCTCTTAATGTGGTGTCCTATTTGCCAAAAGAAAGGGGAGGAGAAGAATCAATTTTGTTTATATTTTCCATTTTTCCAATGCATTTTCTTCTCTTTGCTCAATAAATTTAGGTCATTTTCATTTCGACAGTGGTCTGTATTTGCAGACTACTGTGGTGAAAGCACACTGTCAGTGTGTGTTGACCACGGTCTTTGGAATGGACGAAGGGAAAGCGGGCATTCTTGACCATGGACATTCACTGATTGTTGTAGGATTAACTTATCGCCTTCGATTATTTACACAACATCTCCCACCTTAGGCCCCACTTCACATTTAAAAGATTATCCACTGCATTTTAACGTGTATAGTATGTCCATGCTGGTATCTCCTTGGTCCAAGTGATGGGTATTAATTTCAACGTGGTGATGATATAATTTATTGTGAGAGATGGAGAGGGAGAAAGCGTTCTAGTATTAACAATAAATATAAATGTAGAAGAAAAAGATTGATTATCATATGATATCCTAGGAGGCAACGCTGATTAAAAAAAAAAAAGAGTATGCATATGACTAGTAACAGGTAGGTTTATCAAAGTCATACATTTGTTTTGAAAGGTATTTTATTGTTTATTCAATGCACAAGAAATAATGACAGAATGAGAATGATAACATATACATATAATTTGTCATAATATTACAAGATATTGGAGTTACATTACTTTAAAATAAATGATATATATATAACGAATCGCAACTTTCCATTTTTACATCGATCTCAAACTATTAAATACAAATGCATAACAAAGCATATTTAACAATTAAATATTATGTTTATTATTATTATATACGTTTATAGTGAGGAGAGTGAGATCAAAAGAATGATCGGTGCATGAAAAATAGAGGGAACCCCCATGACACAAATAAATTTACCATCCTAACTATTGCAGGGGGCTGTGGCAAACTATTCACGTCAAGTTTTGAGTATGAATGGGGTCATCGTTCTTGAAACAGCACCCTGCAGGGAGTTGGTTCCCATCAATGCCCCCTCTTACATTAAACAATGTACCATGTAATCCTGTGTTCTATGGCTCAACACACGTGTAAATTGATAAGGCACTTCAAACAGGACTGTCATAGAACCTGGACGTGCGTGTTGTTGACTTCTCGCTTTACGTTCGTAGCAACCTGCTGCATCTCTCCATTTTCTGTTCAGATCATCTCAAAGAAAAAGAACACCAATCAGTCTGTTTCCTGACATTACATCAATGCAGATAGACACTACTTGCCTTTGATTCTTTCTCCTGGAAGTGTCTTCGGCCGCAACTCTCCGCGTGTTCTAAAGTTGCTGAAACTATTCGTTGATTACCCCCATGGAGATCTTCGGTTTGGCGCGCTCGGAAGTGATTGAAAGGGGCAAACTTTGAAGTCGTCTTGAGGACCACCACCACTGGATTATCGTCAGATTTTCTCACTTGAAGACTGGAAATCAAAGTTTGAAAGACTTGCAAACTATCAAGATCACTGATCACCTTTAGTTTGAACTCGTGAGCACGGCGCGCTCCGTAACGTATAGTGAATGGGGTCGTGTTGAAAGCATCTTTCTACGCCATTTTCAAGGACAATTATAAGAGCAGATTTCAAGATGGACTTCTCCTTATTCTTACCAGTTATTATCATTTTCACGGAAATTCTCTTGACTTTCTGCTCAGAAGGTAAGACCATAAGTTTATCTTGTAACTTTTATTTACATTTATTTCATTTTTTATTGTTATGTATTGTTTAATTTTCGTGAAGAAGCTAAAAGTGAAAATAAGAATTAAGAATGCGCCTTTCAAATTCAAACGTCCAACTGTATTGGCGTATCCGTTTAAACTTGAAATTGTGCCATACAAGACATGAGATTTAGAACTACATGCATGTGTATTACCACCATCGGCGAATCCTACAAATTATACAATGTTTATGGTATGTACTTTTGTTTTATTGGACCTGTCTGGAATTAGAAAGAAGGAGAGAGAGAGAGAGAGAGAGAGAGAGAGAGAAAGAGAGAGAGAGAGAGAGATCATCATGCTGCTCCATTTTCATTTCATTTATTTCTTTACTTACTTACTTAAAGAATACAATGAATACATAATCGCAGATCCCTAATATACAAAGACATTTATATTTCACAAACAAAAAACAAAAATATAACACAGCAGAGGTACAGTTTCTCATAATATGGCATGTGGATTTACTCACACCGAACATCCCACCAAGGCGTTTGCGGTCATCTTCCCAACACCTTCTAACCCTCAATCATGGAGCCACAAAAACCTATGGTGACAGGGCATTTGCATGTGGTGGACCAAAACTTTGGAACGCTCTCCCAGTGTCGCTATACGCTCCATGACTGATGTTGACGTTTTTAAGAGAGCGCTTAAAACTCACCTGTTTGATGAATGCTTCGAGTAATTATGTAAAAGTACGTTGTACATTGCATAAAGCGCTTTGAGAGGGCCTTCGGGTCCTGAAATGCTCTTTAAAAGAACGAACTATTTTTTAAATTATAATTATAATATATATGCAATACAAACTTAAAAATGAAGATTCTAAACTAAAGATAAAATATGAGATTAAAGCATTACTATTTTAATATACTCTCCTTGTGAAAATATTTCAAGTATATTGAATGCTCACAACTCAAATAATGAATGTCATTGTTAACTTATTATAGCACAATCCTCTGGCCGGGTTGGTAGACGATCACGACCCGGATCTCTCGACGGACGCCGAGGCGAGATGGATGATGATTTCGACATCGTGGAGGCTGAACTGTCCGTGGTCATCGGACGTCGTCGACCGACTGATAACCGAAGACCTGGAGATCGTGACATGGCTTTAGCAAGCTTAGAGATTCTCGTAGCTGGCGAAAGGACTGAACAGCCAACAACGACCACAGAGAAGACCAACCATGGTAGGTTTTTATATTTGTATTCCTTAGGTTTTAAGGAACGTAACAAAACAAAAACAGATTCAATACAGGTTTATGTCTGATCAAACTTATGCTTCTTCACTTTGTGGTTGTGTAGCAGTGAAAGTAAAATTGTATTTGGTATACTTTAAACATTTGTTTTTACTCAATCCCTAGGAACACGACATGAGAACCGAAACAGCATCAAATGCTGAAGAATTTGCTACACGATTTTTGAGATTCCCAGCTTAAAGTTCCCCTATTTGTTGTTCAGATGTTAAGACGGGTAGATAACAGAATGGCAGCATGTAGCAGGCAAAAGAAAAACACATATATATCAACCTTGTTAGATATTTAGATAATAGATATCATAAACTACTTGTATGCGTTTATTGGTCGTCCTGTCAACGACTAACCTGCATTGCTTTTATTTCCCCATAGATTTTAATACATAATATTTCACGGATAAAACCAAATAATATCACAGTTCTAACAATACAAAAACTTTACATACTTGGTATACTAGGGTGTAGAGACTATAGCTTATTCTCTTTACTGTTGCATCCCGTCTCAAGTATGGTTCAAACTTTATTGGATTGTTTCTCCAATACCTTTCTGGATGACTTGAATTGGTTAATGGTGGTAGCATTGACTACTTCCCTAGGCAGGGTATTCCAATTATTTACACTCTTTATTGAGAAACTATACTGCCTAAGTCTTGTATTTAAACGTTGTTTGACAATCTTGAAATCATGGCCTATTGTTGTTGAGCCAGTGGCTAGTTGGAAGAATTTTGAAGGATTCACTCTGTCAAAGCCTCTCAGGATTTTGAATATCTGTATCTGGTCTGCTACATACAAGTGATGGAAACAAAAGGAATGTACTAAAAAACTAAAATTTGGTTAATAGATCACGAAAAAGAGGAATACTTAGTTTTACGGTATTGCCAAAGAGTGCGCAGTCATAACTTCGTAAGTTGTAATATGGTTAAGCCAGGGAGATGGAGAATGCGAGGAGAATGATTCAAACAAGATTCTAAATTCATGTTTGACGATGATGGCTTCCATGACAACTTTGTCCAAGTACATATTTCAGGATGACACTATTAGACTTTAGTCCATGATTTGTGTTCTTTTCTCTGTTATTGTTGATATAAGAAAGACAGGAAAGTAACTAATTGGTCGGGATATTATTTTGGGGGGGGGGGGTGGATTCGTTTAAATTTGGGATGGAATTCGTTTCAGTATCTGCTTCTCCTCTCCTTCTCTTTGCCGTTTAAAACAAAATATCTTGTGAGAAAATTCATGACTTGTTCACATGAATATCATTATGTGCCAAGTATGAAAGATTACTGACAAATATTTCACAAATCGGCGATAATTAATCTTCATCTCAACATCATCTCAAATGAATACACTTGGGGATCCGCGTGTAATATATTCATTCTTGTAATATATCCTCCCTATAACTACCAAGTTTCTACAACACACAATGTCATAACAGGCCCTCCTTGCGCCTACCGGGGCGTATAACAGCACTGTGAAGCCTTTAATTTCGCTGATCATTCATCCAAGTTCATACACAATAGAGTGTATTGTAAGACGGGTCTTACTGCCACAATAGGGGGATCTGTTTATTGTCCTATCTACATCAGTAATACAATAGGATGGCTTAACCACTTTCAAAGGGTTGGGGCTGGTGAAAAGGAGCGAGAGATAGTTTAGGTCGATCGAATGAAAGGTCTTCTTTGGGGGGCCATTGCTATTTTCAGCGTTCCTATAGGCCTGTAGGAGTTACGTGAAATAACTACGTAAGACGAATAAAAACAACACACAGCTGGTCTGTATACTATAGGCGTAGGCGTATATGACTGGAAACAATCATTTTCCAAGAAACTTGAATTTGCATTGTAAGCACGCATTTTCACTGATAGTCTTGATTTTGAACTCATTCGATGAAAGTAATGACAATGTGGGGATCAGTTTTAAGTTACAGGTACATGCTTGTGTGTATTCCCACCTCATATCCAACCACGTATTCTATTTCAGACATTTGTATTCTGTCCTATAATTGATTTAGCTTTGTAAAGTTGTAACATGATAATTTTTCTGCCATAGACCTTTATTGCTGTCTTCATCTGATGTGAAACTAGCGCATTGCTTTAAAATTATTTCCTCTATAACTGATGACACAAGTCTGTCATCATTATACTACCTCAACAGAATAAATAGATATTGTCCAGTGCTATGTGAAAGTCATCTACAATGTAGGTTTTTCATTTCCCCTGAAAAATATAGTTCTCTTTCTCTTCGCCTCCCCCCCCCCCCCCAGAAAATTGCTCGTATATGAAGTGAATTCACCGGGCTTAGGTTTCTTTTGGCCCTGTTTAAATCCTAGGCGATGATGGTTATGGTGACTGATGACTATCATTATCATCATCTTTATTATTATTGTTAATATTATTATTTCAAGTGCAGAACTGAAGAGCATATTACGGGTATCAAAAAAGTATGATATGCCGACTATATACTCGAATTATCGTGTTCGAGCCTACGTTTCTTACTTTCCATTTTGTTTTCCTCCTATCTTCCCATTCCAGCTACACGGCGCCCTCTACCTCTATGTCAGAACGGTGGTATCAGACTCCTTGGTAGTTTCTGCTATTGTCCTCCCAAGTTCATGGGAAGATACTGTGAGATCTACCGGTATAACAGCAGCTGCGGACGTGTACCACACGGAAGATGGGTTTATCTGAACTGCAATAGCTGTCATTGTGTGGCTGGTGTACTCAAATGTCAACCTCATCCAATGCCTGGCTGTGGTAAGTCGATTTCAAGATAATTATTATCGAACGCGATCGCAAAGACTTTCGGAAAATCAAGTCAAAAGGCAACTTCTAATATAAATCATGTTTGGATTACATAAGATGCCATTGTAATTTTCGCATTTGTCAATATGCGATGAGGCACAAGGTTGTTGAAATTGCCTGAGGGAGATTTTTGGAAAGTATTTTCGACAGCGTTATCCACCCAACAAGTATAACAAACTTTCTGTCAAGTTTCTTTAAAGCCCCACTGTCCTACGTGTAGCTACTTGCTCCCTCTATATAGAAAACTTTCCCAATCGGTGCCTGTTGGTCCCCCATGATCCTCTTTTTCTTATGTTAGTTGAGAGCTGAGTTAATGAGATAGCCACCTGTCAGTGACCTGGTTGTGTCGTCTAATCCCTTCTGGCCCAGTAGTATTGACGGTCTTTAAAATCAAAGCGGAATCAGCTTTAGATAGGTTAGTGGGTGTCAATATTGACTGTCTGAAAATGCAAACAACGACAAATCTCTAAATTTCTAGACAGAGAGATTTTGATTAGACTGGATTCCGTAACTAGCTAAGCATTTCCCTAAAAAAGCTCACTTTGCAGGATAGTTATGATAACCTTTTTATGTACATGTAAGAAATTAACTTGAAAATAGGGGTAGACATGAGGCGTTGTTCACTTTAAAACCATATTCTCTATGGAATTTGAGATATTTGTACATAATATATCATGTAAAAAATTATATAATATATAATGTAATACATATAAATGTAAAAACATGTCAATAATGCAAATTCCAAGCAGTTTCATTGTCATTGTAATTTTGTCACACGATATTTTACACCATTCCCTTTTTTACATTCTCTTTCAGATATTAAAGCAGAGGAGCAAACCACAATCTCACTACCAGATAAGCTACCAGACCTTGATATCATTCTTAATGATGACGATGATAATCACTTGGTGTTAGCGTACAACAACAGCGCCACCAGACGGTGTTATCATACCAGGACAATAGTCTCATCGTTGATGGCGATAGTATTAATAAGTCAACTTCTCCTCAGAACACCGGATAGATAATAAATCATGTAGTCTGTATAGAGAGAACATTGTAAATAGATGTAAAAAGAGATGATTTATCGTAAAACAGTTTTTTGTGTCTCATTATTTTTAGTAAGATTTTTTTTTTTTGATCTACTTCCACCACCCCTCCTCCTTCTATTTCTGCCATCTGTATCTCTCCTCTATAAAGTTGTTTTCTCCATCTCTTCTATATTTCTCCCTTTCCCCCTTCTCTCTCTTTATCTCTCTCCATCTCTTCTATATTTCTCCCTTTCCCCCTTCTCTCTCTTTATCTCTCTCCATCTCTTCTATATTTCTCCCTTTCCCCCTTCTCTCTCTTTATCTCTCTCCATCTCTTCTATATTTCTTCCTTTTCTCCATCTCTCTCCATCTCTTCTATATTTCTCCCTTTTCTCAATCTCTCTCTCTCTCTCTTTATCTCTCTATCTCTCTCTCTCTATCTCTCTGTTCTTATCTGGTTTCCCTCTCTATTTCTCCTCCAATCTATATCTCTTTCTCGCTCCCTCCCCTCCCTCTTATCCTCTCTCTCTATCTCTCTCTCTCTCTCCTCCTCCCCCTTTCCTTCCCTCCCCACATCTCTCTTTCCCCCATCCCACTCTCGCACGGTTCCTTTTGATCACGTATACATGGCATGTAATGAGGTCCGAGCTCGGATGAGACATGACATCAAATTTCCTGTGCTGTCCCGGCTATAGAGACATGATGTCAAGTGATTGCATTATCAGTCTGTTAGCTGTCCCATGTCAACGATTACCCGACCAAAACTGCACAAAATAAAAGGTCCGGATTGGTTCTGCAGCCAAACTCTACTTTGGAGAAAGGGTAAATTGACCAGATGATGTTCTTTACATTGGCAACAATGATACTTTTCTTTTGGTATTTCATTATTCTAATAAAATGTAATGTCTTCAAAACCAATATATATTGTACATGGGTAGGAACTTTGTCGAAAGGTTGAACAAAAAGCAATTTCAATTGAAAAACAATGATTTTGAACCTCTCAACATTTCCAATTTAGGATGTTAAATCGTGCTTCCCTCTTTAAGTTTAAAGCTCATAGCATGGCAAGCGCAATGTGCTCATACATGTACAACAACCATTGACACATTGTGTGTAGACTATTTCATGGATTGTCTCGAAATAGTTGAATGAGCTTTGTTTGTTTTTTCTTAAACATTTATATTTAAGTAATATTGGCGTTTTGTTTCCATAATTATTAACTAATATATTCATGTTTATATGGAGTATGGAGCCCTCCTCTTTTGCGACATTTTAGTGTAAAGAAAAGATATGTACATATGAATTCATTTTCTTAAGCTATATCTTCCGTGAACACATTTATTATATTGCATGACAATCTTCCTATTAATGCAACTAATACTAATTAAGGAGTGCGTACATTTTGTTTGTATACCTCTTAATAGTCGATAAAGATGATTTAAAGTACGTTTTACTAAGTCCGAAAATACCAAAGACACCAAGTTCTTTTGAGGGAATGAAAGTGCCGAGCAGATTCCTCGTATCCTCTCTTTGTTTAAATGTTTTAAGTACTGTTGCCATACAATTTGCAGAAGCTTTATGGTCACGGTTGGTAAGAAAAGTTCTTATTTTTTTCTTTCTTTTTATCGATGTATTTTGTAAGAGGCTCAATGCTGATTCTGAAATGTTGTTAAAGTCGTCCAATAAATCCACAGTGCCTTTTTTGTTATAACATTTACATTAATGTTTGTTTGTTTGTTATTTTGTTTGATTGTTTTTGTCGAAAACAGTGTACAATTAAATTTAGAATTAAGCGTTGAAATTTGATGAGCAATGAGTGGATAATTCCTGGAATCGTATAATCACTAGGAGTGGATGGAAAGATTACTGAAAGCCTGGTAAATTTTAGAACAAAGTGATGAACAAACTATATAGGTAAATACTTTTCGACAAAATAATGCGCCCCTTCTTTGATCTCTGAAATGACATGTGCGTGTAACCAATAGGCGGGGGAGGGGGAGGGTCAGTAGAGGGGTGGGGGGGGGGGGGGTGAAACAAAATCAGTAGCCCTTTTCCTTGGATGAGAATTTCCAAATTTTCACTTGGGAACAAAAGACATTGGTTCTAGATGTACACAATTTATAGTGTACAGCTGGAAGCATAATACATGATGTCAATCAGAGCTTATGATATACTCTTCGTTATTATTCCCCCTCTCTCTCTCCTCTCTCTCTCTCCCTCTCTCTACCCCCTCTCTCTCTCTCTCTCTATATATATATATATCTCTCCCACTCTCTCTACCCCCTCTCTCTATCTCTCCCTCTCTCTCTCTGTCTCTCTGTCTCCCTGTCTCTCTCTATCTTTTCTTTTCTCTTCTCTCTCTCTCTCTCTCTCTTATCTTTCTCTTTTCCCTCTCACACTCTGTCTCTCTCTCCCACTTTCTCTCTACCCCCAGTATCTCCTCCCCTCTCTCTCTCCAGTGTCTCTCACTATCTTTTCTCTCTCTCTCTCTCTCTCTCTCTCTTATCTTTCTCTTTTACCTCTCTCTCTCTCTGTCTCCTCCTCCTCTCTCTCTCGCTTTTGTTTCTTTTCTTTCCCGCTGCCCTCTTTTAACTTTCATCCGTCCCATGTGTTTTGAGTATTATGAAGCATGTATGTACACCCCATGCTGCCATTGAGTATGGAAAATGAAAGGTCGCCTCTGCTCCCTTGTTCCACATGAGTTCAAGTCATGTTCTACATGAGTTTAAGTCATTCTCTGTGAGGTCGCCCTTTCAGAGCGTAACCACATCAAATAACACACCCTCAGTTAAATACATTAACTACAAAAAATATATATAAATGTAGTATCAATCTATTACGAGTTAGATTCTGTTCACCATATTCAGGATATTTGGTACAAGAGAAAAAATACATGTAGGAGTGTTGATATGTGGAACAAAATGCATGGCTTGTTTTTTTTATAATTTTTTTTTATAATTAAGATATGTTTCTGAGTGAATGCAGTTAATCGAGCGTGTATTATTGGATATGTACGCATACTCTGGAAGGGTGACCACACATGTTATGGCTCTATCTACCATTGAGTAGGGTAGTCTTAACAATATCAGACATCATACTTGAATTATCACTCTTTAGGAAGCTATCAAATTCCAAGTATTATGATGTACAATATGTTTCATCGACAGGCCTCCGGCCTTTTAAAAAAATATCTATTTAGTTTACTTTTTCTTGTAATTTTGTTCACTGTTTTTTCTCTTAATATTATTGTTTATTAATATTGTGTTACTATGATTTTTTTTATATGTCTGGTCATGAATGCGTATTTGTTTTTAAAACCCCACTGCACTACTTAGAGCTACTTGCGCTCTCTATATAACAAACAATGTCTTATCGGTGACCGTTGGTCCCGACGACGGTCCCCTTTTTGTTATGCTAATTGAGAGCTGATTTGAGGAGATAACCACCTGTCAGTGACCATGCAGGGAGGTCTATCCATCCTGGCCAAACTAGGTCAGATAGGCTTTAATGAATTTCACTGCCAGAAAATAAACTTGAAACTTGAAAATTTCCCAATCTCATGTATATGACTGTTTCTAATGATGAATCACATGTCAACACAATACATACTAAACTCACAGGGGTCCAGTATCATTACCTCAAAATAAACCACACAGTCAGAGATAACATTGCTTCTTGATCTGTCATATGGAACATTCTCCCCAGGGGGGCCGGGATGGTAGCCTTCCTCAACATCGAAAACAAAATACAATCCACCCACACTTGTACATTTATAAACTGAAATAAAAAGAAATGAATTTCCTTAATGGGTAAATTCAAAAGAAGGGTGGGGTGGGGTGGGGAGGGGCGACCTGGGAAAGTTTTTTTTCTTAGGCCAAATATTAAAAAAAAACATGTTTAGCGTCCTGTTTTTTCGAAAAATAGGCAGGAGGAGGCCCTTTTTTTTTTTTTTTCTTCGTCAAAATGGCCGCTCAAAATGGCCGCTCGGTACATTTTCCCTGACATTCGGGCTATTTTTCAAGATGGCGGCCGACTTTTTTTTTTTTTTTTTTTTTTTTTTTTAAAATCAGAAATAGATCCATTTTAGCAGTGTTTTCATGTTTTTTTTCTCTAAAAAAAAAAAAAAAAAAAAAAAAATAGGAGGCGGCCCCCAAAAAGGAAGCGGGCGGGGACGCTTAACCTGTATATTTTTTGAATGGCCTTATCCCGACCTCCCATTCCTACCCCCCTCCCCGCCTTGAGAGGGTTAACGGAATTCAATGTGCCCGGTAGGAAATTAGAAAGCTCGCATCATCTTTTTATTATTTCATTCACTTTAAGATAGATTTATAGCTTTAAAAAAAATCTTTAGAGTGTATTTTGGTCATGAGACAGGTTGATTAGAATGATTCGAGTTTGTGTCTGCACTTGTAGACTAGTATAATGTAACTCGCTCAAGTCCAGGACATCCATGGGTCTGGAATTAATGAGTGTCTATTTAACATCACTTTACTTTGTCGTTATCTGCATTTACCTGTAAATCGTAGCAGTCATTAACCTAGATATCAGATAGACAACACACACACGATGTTACATCATGATACAGTTCCAACGAACATTAATATATACGTGGTCATTATCGAAAAATTCTCTTCAATCTCTTTCCTTATTCAAAAACTTCAAGATTCAAGTTTACTCCACTCTTAAAAATAAAAAACAAAAATATGCATGTACAATAAATATAGAAACAATACAAAGTAAGTAAATGAAAAGGCAATCAAATTCACAGTGGATGACAGCAGACGCCGAAGGCCTATAAAAAGCCAGCTACAATATTGATGTTAAGAGGAGGAGGAGGAGAAGAAGAAGAAGAAGAAGAAGAAGAAGAAGAAGAAGAAGAAGAAGAAGAAGAAGAAGAAGAAGAAGAAGAAGAAGAAGAAGAAGAAAACGAAGAAGGAAAAGAAGAAGAAGAAGGGGGTGAAGGAGGAGGAGAAACAGTTCTGGCATTGGGACCCAATTTGTTTATGTGCGTATAACAAAGTGTTCCCGACTTTGCTAGCTTCTAATTGAAAATTCATAACCTTTGTGACCTTGAATTATGTTTCATGGTAAAGGATAACTAATTCTCTATCTAATGATACAATTTTTATAATGGTGCTGCAGCGGATGACTGAGTAGTGGGCTTTTCGAAAAGTAATGTCAAAATCCCCATGTTCCAAGTTTAGGCTGAAGCAATGAATGTCAGTCAAAAGCCATTATGTGTGTGTTATCTCATTCCAAAAACAGTTACTCATTTATTTACATTGACTATTAGGTACTTAAAGAAAAGGTGTTAATATCAACTCAAACTCAATTAGGAAATGCTTAATTCAAGCAAAATTTATCGCGTAGACAGGGGGGGGGGGGTGGGGCAGTCGCCCCCCCCCGAGAAAACGCCGACTAAAACAAAAATAGAAAGAAGAAAGGCAAAGGACATAGGAAGGAATAAGGATCTAGAGTCGAGAACGGTACAACGCACCGTCTTCTTTCTCTAATAATTTAATGAAACGTCAAAAGAAACTGAAATTAGACAAGGATTAAGAGTCGAGAATGGTACAACGAATCGTCTTCTCTCTTTAATAATTTAATGAAACGTCAGAGCTTCTGCGCTACGCGCGGAGGAGGGGGGGGGGGGGGGGGGACTTGATTCAAACAAGGATTAAGAGTCGAGAACGGTACAATGAATCGTCTTCTTTCTCTAATAATTTAATGAAATGTCAAAAGAAACTGAATTTAGACAAGGATCAAGAGTCGAGAACGGTACAACGAATTGTCTTAAATTTAATGAAACGTCAGAGCTTCTGCGCTACGCGCGGAGGAGGGGGGGGGGGGACTTGATTCAAACAAGGATTAAGAGTCGAGAACGGTACAATAATCGTCTTCTTTCTCTTATAATTTAATGAAACGTCAAAGCTTCCGCTCCTTGCACATGCACCCCCAAAGGAGCACGCTTCGCAATTGTTCACAATCTGACTTTATTCGCATCCCTTGTTTTAAGGTAACCCTTCTCATTGAGTGATACAACATGGTTTAATTTCAATTTCTTTAATACGTACCATCATATGTTTTCTTTCTTGCATTCGGGTTCAGTAACCCTTGGGTTTTCATTCGCCCTATAATATTATATGCTATGCTCATTACGCTATGCTCATTATGAGTGTGAAATGGCGCAGCGGGCAAGTGAGCAGAGAAAACTTAGATATCATGAGATAGATAGATAGATAGATAGCATGAGACAAGGAGTTATAGGCTGTTCTAAAACAATTTAAAGGTTATCCTATGGATTGAAACAAGGTTGTGTGAAAGCCCAGATACATTGCATCGCTGAATCACTGAAGCACGGGGCATAATTTAACAGTTAAAGCTTATCTATACTAGTTTACAGGAGGGATTGGACCACCCTGCAAGGTCACTGAACAGGTGGTTATCTAATCAACTCAGCTCTCAACTAACATAAGAAAAAGAGGATCATGGGGGACCAATGGTCACCGATAAGGCATTGTTTGTTATATAGAGGGCGAAAGTAGTAGTGCAGTGGGCCTTTAAATGGTTTAAAAACAGAAGCACATGCACATGGCCCGACCCACATTCGTTCCATCAGCCCGAACTTGGTACAAGGCGATTTTGACAACACTCTTTAAAGACCCTGCATCTCAGTCACCCATGGCAGAAATATTATAAATATGGTATAATTGGACAAGAAACAGGTTACTCTTTACCAAGAACTAGATTTCAAGGTAATATTGGTTATGACTTTTTAATTAAGAGCTACCAAAGTTGGGCACACTTTTTTTTATACACACTGTATATACAACAGCATCAGCAACTAATATATACGATATTCAATGTTCGGACGTACGTGTGGTAATAATTTAGTGATGAGCTTTTCGCTTGTCTGATTCCATTGCCATCTCTATAGCAACCCGTTACTCACTTTCATACTATCCATTAGGCTGCGGGGAAATCAAACGAAAATATTCGTTTATAAATTAACATAATAACTAAAACGATTAATCGGTCGCAAATGGTCAAAGAAATTTTCATTGGGAAGTAATCGATTGACCATGAAAACTGTGTAACTCATTTTATACTGGCTACTACTACTACTACTACTTCTACTACTGCTACTACTACTACTACTTCTACTACTACTACTACTACTACTACTACTACTACTACTACTACTACTACTACTGCTGCTGCTGCTGCCGCTACTACTACTACTACTATACTACTACTACTACTACTACTACTATTACTACTACTACTTTTACTACTACTACTACTACTACTACTATTACTACTACTACTACTACTACTACTACTACTACTACTACTACTACTACTACTACTACTACTATTTCTACTACTACTACTACTACTACTACTACTACTACTACAACTACTAAAACTACTACTACAACAACTACTACTACTACTGCTACTACTACTTCGACTACTACTACTATTAAAGGGCGTCAATCCGAGCTTGAGCATGGGGGGGGGGGGACACAATTACATGTCAGTGATGTCACCTTTACATTTACTTTCAAAGTTGTACCACGTTATCAGTGGCGGAATCAGGGGGGGGGGGGGAGGTTATGTTGCTACACACACATACACACACACACTCTCTCTCTCTCTCTCTCTCTCTCTCTCTCTCTCTCTCTCTCTAGTTATTCTGTTTCACAGCGTGTACTTTCATTGGTGACCGGTTCATTTATTGTTTTTTTTTATCTTTAATGTTTTATTACATTTTTTAGAGAAATAAGACGATTCGTTGTACCATTCTCGACTCTTAATCCTTGTCTGAATTCATTTTCCTCCCGCTCTTCGCGGAAGCTTTGATATTGCATTTAATTATTAAAGAAAGAAGACGATTCGTTGTACCGTACGTTCTCGACTCTAAATCTTTGTCTAAATTCAGTTTCCCTTTGACGTTTCATTAAATTATTAAAGAACGAAGACGATTCGTTGTACCGTTCTCGACTCTTAATCTTTGTCTAAATTCAGTTTCCCTCCTCCCGCGCAAAGCGCGGACGCTTCGACGTTTCATTAAATTATTAAAGAACGAAGACGATTCGTTGTACCATTCTCGACTCTTAATCTTTGTCTGAATTCAGTTTCGCCCCCCCCCCCTCCCGCGCGAAGATTTTTTTTTTTTTTAACCCCAAATCGTGGGGGGGGGGGGGGGGACATTTCACCACCTGAAAATTCGTGGGGGGGGAGGGACGTGTCCCCCCGTCCCCCCAGGATTGACGCCCATGCTACTATTACTACTACTACCACCACTACTACTACTACTACTACTACTACTACTGCTGCTACTGATACTACTACTAATACAACGACGACAACAACTACTACTACTCACTGCTTCTCCTGATGCTGCTTCTACTTCTAATTCAAGAACAATAACAACAAAACTACTACTTCTAACGGCTTTGCTAAATGGCCGTGTAAAATCTCTTCATATGATCTACCTTTCTTACACAATTATATTCATTCAGCATTATCATTGCCATATTATAATATACGTGCTTTGCGCGCGCGTAAGGCATCCGTTTCTTCATGACTGCGATCACTGCATTATGAGAATACCTGTACATCATACCCTGGCAGACGTACAACATCCCGCCTTTATTCGAATGTTGGATTAATCCATTAGAACTAGATTCGATCTGCACGGAGCAACATAAAGATAACAACCCGTCCATCATGAAGACGCTTATCTTCAAACTTGCCTTATTACTATTGCTTTCGAACCAAGGTAAGTGTCTATTTTTTTCCTACTTCATTCTCCCCCCCCCCCAAAAAAAAAAAAAATCGTTATCGTTATCTCTTTTATCAAAGGATTATTTTCTACATCATATACAAATGTTATGCATTTCGGAATGTTATGATCACATATCCCCCCTCCTGTTTATTTGTCTTTGTATACTTTTAATTCTCGAACATCACTGTTCTTAATATTGTTTAGTAAGGTAAGCGTTTTATGGAACTGTAAAACGACATGCTGTACTGTTTAACCAGGTTGTAAGTCTCGTTTTTGTATTCACTTCTAAGAGCTTTTTTGTTTTTGTTTTTCATAAGATTTCACCCTTATCTTGTAACCATTAACACATATTTTTGTCGAATGGTTTTGGAAGATATAATATTTGTTGAGTGATTATTCGATGATCTTGATGAACTTTCCTAGTAAACATGAATTTCATTTACGTTAAATGCTATCATTCTGCAATCAATGTATTGCTACTCGCGCTACCAGCTTCGTGTAAAGGCGCCATTCTTTCTTCTTCATGTTCTTTGTCGTTTACTCAGCGTGGAAGCCCATTTTTTTTTGGGGGGGGGGGTAGGGGGAGGAGGGGGGGGGGTAGGCTAGGAGGCCTCACAAATTCCTGGTGCCCCGGGCGGCCCCACACAAAAAAACGAGAAAAGTGGAAGTATCTAACTAAATAAATGAAATAACACAGAATTTATGATTTATAGTTACACTGGCTGAGTTTTAATTTGCATTGTAAGGTCGAAGTCATCTGTCAGCAATTAAAGACTCTTTTTTGGGGAGGGGGGACTCCACTTTTTCAGACTTCCCACATGCACAGCCACTTGTTTCTGGTTATTAAATACAATTTATATTACGGGCAAGGAGAAGTAAAAGAAGATGTTAAAAATCTTATCAATTTATTTAAAAAAGATATCGACCGTACGCAAAGGTTTGTTTCACCCGACGTTTAAATACACCAGCATCAATGTTTATAATAATTAATGATAATAATAATGGTGGCTTCTTATAATAGCGCACATGACTTGTCCGTCACGTTGTGACGCTCCTGGCGCTGCCCCGATTATTACCCTGGCTTTAGCAAGGCAGCCCCTTTAGCATTTCATTGAATTAGGTCCTGCCTATCCATTATCGTTTAGAGTAGGAAGGGATGATAACGAATTAATGTATAGATGTTGAAAAAATAATGTGTAATAAAAAACAATGCGTTGCATGGTTATAAATAATTATCGATTGGTTAACCTTAGAATTGTCTTGCTAATCAACTCGCGTCTACAATACGCGTTAACCTGAGTTTCGTCAATGCCTTGAACGATTATAAATGTATGAGAGAATTAACAAAAACATGAAGAAAGAGAGAAAATTGGTTATTAATGACCAGTAATCAACTCACGTATGGTACACTCATCATAAAGATCATTCGCTTAACACTAATTCGAGAACCTTTGGGATGATAAGGTGCTGAATCTCATTTGAGATGTAATCGGGGTTTTCTCTCAAAGGCCGACTGTAATGATAGATATCATTTATTTTGTTCGCATACCAGGAATTTATAGAAAAGCTCTTTTGGGTCAGTTTGTCCCATGACATGTTTAATAGATTTTCCCGTGGGTTTCTATATGAATTCCATCTATTATCATCTCGGCCTGAATTAAGTCTCTTGGAACAACCTTTCATCAATTGTGAATACTCTCTCATTTCCATAAAACAACCAATGGCCAGTTGTATAAAGAAATCCAGATATGAATAAGTAGCGGACGAGATTTTCACATTTTATCTTTTGATTATATATAATTTTAAAATGAATGCTTATTTCCTCTGTATACAGCACTATACAATAACCGTTTACCTTTCTTTAATTTGATTGGCCACATGATAATTTATCTTATTCGTTGCACTTCTTCTTCATAGTAAAAACTTTCAACACAAACATTAGGATCAGCATTACGAGAAATCAAATTTCTTAAAAGATCACAGTCCCAAAATAGGATATTTTTAGAGTGTATTTATTCTAATCGTAATTAATTAAGAAATGGAAGACCAATTAAGTTAGAAAAAGAAGTGCAAAGATATGTAAAACTTTACCTTCTATCCTCCGAATGATAATTAGTACTTTTTTATGTTCTGATCTCATCCTCGACCTACCAAGTGACTTATGCTCTTTGATTGTTTGGTTACTCAACATTATTATTGTCTGTTTATCTGCTAGCATTGCCATATAACAGTTGAGTAATTTGACGATCTTGACCACTACTTTCTCTTAGTTTATTTTGGTATTGTATTGATTGAAATGTATTATTTTGTTCATCTTTATTACCATCTTGTACTTGTCATACCTGTTCGTTTGGCTCACTATTGTATATTTACTGTATTTATAACTGTATTGTATAACTTGTAAACATGATCAGTAAACATGATCAGTTTTGGTCTTTGGACCTTTGAATCATGTATATTTCATAGTGTCTTTTTAAACCGAAATAAAAAATTATAAAAAAATACATTGTTTTTGACGGTCGGTCAAGATGATACGTGTACTTCCACCGTTCACTCTCAATGCAATCAGTATCAGTATCAGTATCTAATTATTTCAATCGTCGAGCAAAGGCAGACAGATCCATAACAAGTGTGTTCGCCGTTCCAGAGCATGCGTACATATCCAATAATAGCCACTCAATTGAATGCATTCACTCAATATAAAAAAAAGCACATCTTAATTTAAAAAAGCATTGGGAGCAAAGAGGTTTTTCATTTTTGCATGTCTGAAATTTTAAAGAAAATCATTTATTTTTCGAAGTTTCAGGCTCTCTGAAGTAACACATGAGAATGTACAAATTGAAATATCATTTTCACTCAGTAACAAACCATGAACAATTTGTTTTATTTATTTTATTTATCAGTAATCAATTCAAAATATAACTCGGTGTCCTATTAATTACAACTCCTCCCGGAGGTTCGCGCACTATTATGTGAAGTCCAATGCGTGAAAAATGTTGACTGTGTTAAACAAAAGAGTATAGTTCATTTTGTGATATAAGTATAATTCATGTGTTTTTCTTTGTAATCAAGATAATTTTGTGTCTCTTATGTACGTATTATTATTCAATTAATAAATGATGGAACAAAAAAAACAAAAAAAAAGTCCAATGCGTGAAATGTTATCTTCAGATACTGCAGCTGGTATTTCTAATTTCCTGGCATCATATACAACTAGTTTTGGGGGCCTTGTACTTTCCATTTCCTAACATGACCTCATTAGGAATCTAATCAAGATTTTACATGTATTAAATAATGTTAGCCTTTAATTTCTTAGTGCATTTTCTTAGATCTTGAACGACTGTACAACAGAAAGGTCAGTATATCAATGACATGACATAACGTTTGAACATATCACCTGTTCGTAATTACTTTATTTACGATGTAACATACAAGGAGGGCGGTTGGTTGACTTTAATCATTACTACTCATTAATAGTTTGTCATACCATGAACCCTTCCATGGTAGGTTCCTGACCTCTACAAATCAATAAATGAATGTACATACTTAAAGTTAAAGACCAGTTCTGGTCATACGATTGCATTGTGAAAGAAACATTGTGGAATCGATCAGAAAAGGTTGATCATCTAGTATATAAGTATTGGTGTGTACTGCAAGGTTCTGGAATCATCAAAATGATATGAAATTTGGCCCAGTCTTAATAAAGTTACAAGCACTGTACACAGAAAGATGTTTATGGGACAATGCGACACGTGCGCGATATCTATCAGGTCTAAAAAGATATAATAATCTACCAAATATATCAATTAGTAGGCGGTTTCCCGGCAAAATTTGTATCATCACGTATTAGTCAAAACATATTCTTTCACATGATTGATAATAAGAGCTTCCATTTCATTTTCTGGAGAGGGGGGCGTTTCCAAAACTGGTCATTACCTTTAAATAACACGTGCGTATATTGACATAATTATATAAGAATCCGGTCATATTCTTTTGCTTGTACCATCCCATCAAACATAAGTACCCTCGTAATTATACTTGTAGCATTTGTTCTGCCAGCTGTCCTACCGCCCCTCCCCGCCCAAGCGCTGATTTGGTTTTTAAAGCATGTATCATGATAAGACAGGCGTTGAAGGCAGGCTGTATATTGAATATCATTGCTTCTGTTGAAAAAGACTACTATAGTTCTTGTACTGTATATAAGTCTGATAACTACTTATTCAGTATCAGAAGCAACGTTCTTTTTGTCTGTAAGGAATCTTTTTGTTTAGCCAAAAACTCATTCAGTAAACGTTTAAATAAATACATGTATCTCCATGTAAAAAAAAATGCGTAATTTGGGTCATTTTAAGTTTGAAGGTCTGGTGTATCCTTTTTAATGTCCTTCGGAATCCAAATCTTTGTTCTAAATTAATAGAGCCCATGATTACAAGTGTACGTTTATCTCCGTGTATTGTTACGTAGTCTATTGGTTTGAGTTCAGCCTGGATATGAGTGGTTTCATCATTATGGTTTTGATGAGGATGATTATAATAATTGTTAGTATACTATTTATCTACATTAAAATATATATATATACTACTACTAATACTACTACTATAGGCTACTACTACTACTGCTGCTGCTGCTGCCGCTACTACTACTACTACTACTAATACTACTACTATAGGCTACTACTACTACTGCTGCTGCTGCTGCCGCTACTACTACTACTACTAATACTACTATAGGCTACTACTACTACTGCTGCTGCTGCTGCCGCTACTACTACTACTACTATACTACTACTACTACTACTACTACTATTACTACTACTACTTTTACTACTACTACTACTACTACTATTACTACTACTACTACTACTACTACTACTACTACTACTACTACTACTACTACTACTACTATTTCTACTACTACTACTACTACTACTACTACTTCTTCTTTTACTACTAATACTATTGCTAGTAATAGTTGTTGTGGTTGTTGTTATAATTGATATCAGTCATTATGATCATCATAGCTTTAATAATGATTGGAAACTCATGAAGCGAACTAGTTAATGATCTTTGACTTTGTCAAAGAAACAGAAATATGGTAATTGAATAAATAGGTTTCTGCCGTGAATTTTCCCATCCTGCTCACGTCGAATAAATGACTCCTGTCATGCTGTTATCTGATTGAGCCGTCCATTATTTTAGTTGGACAAGAACCATTTGTGCTTTCAATATACTACCTGTCATTAATAAGGTCGTACGTGAACATGTTATGACCTTTCAAAGTGTTGTGGTATAAATACATTAACATTCCAGAAATGCTCTTTGTCAAATAATTATAACAATAATCATAATAATAGTGGGTACTTGTAAAGCGCTCATGTCTGTCAGATTTGACACTCCTGGCGCTCCCGATTGTGCTTTAGCACGGCTGCCATACGGCGCTCTAGCATATCAAGGAATTAATTTCTGCCAGGTACCCATTTACATCACCTGGGTTGAGTGTGGCAAATGTAGATCATGTCTTGCCAAAGGACATTAGTGCCGGTGCAGGACTCGAACCGCGGACCTTGTGATCGACAGTCCGGTGACATGTATGAAATAAGGACATCGAGTGTTAAAGAGAAACCCAATCCAAATAGACAACTACTCTTAAAGAAAGTAAAAACATCAGAGAAGCAAACTGATGAAAGTTTCAATTAAATCTGACTTAATATGAGAAAGATATGAATTTTTGAAAGTTGATTTCACTATAATTATGGGCACTTCAAATTGGCTGAAGCAGAAATGTAAATGTAATGTAGTGCCGGACTACTTTCCCATCTGTTCCAACATATAAAGTGACTAAAATCTAACATTTTCAAAAATTCTTGGCTCAGCGGTCTATTCTTTGTAGAGGACATATAATAATATGCTTTCTATAATTCATTTTGGGTAGTGCCCCAAGGGAGAAGGAACTTTCGAGAAAAAGAGAAATTTGATTTGTCTTCCGCCTTCGGCACTGTTAACCACACTGTTCTAGTGAATACCCTCATTTCACTCGAAACGGTTTAAATCATACCTGTCTTGCATTCTCACGCTGCCTTTCAGATGTTGTACCACCTACATGCGGAGTTCCGCAAGGCTCTGTGGGCGGGCCCACGATGTTCTCGTTATATCTAACCGGTTTGAAGAATATTTTTCATCACCATTCTCTCTCTTATCATGTTTATGCTGATGATATTCAAATATATACTTCTTTCAAACCCAGTCAGAGCAATGCAGCCAGCGCTATCCATAATATTGAGACTTGTGTACAAGATGTTCATTCACTTACATTAAAGGCCCACTGCACTATTTGCGCCCACTATATAACAAACAATGCCTAATCGGTGACCATTGGTCCCCCATGATCCCCTTTTTCTTATGTTAACTGAGAGCTGAGCTGATGAGATAACCACCTGTCCAGTGACCTTGCAGGGCGGTCTAATCCCTCCTGTAAACTAATACAGATAAGCTTTAAATCTCGCCAAATACGAATTTATAAAGTATGGTTCTAAGACTCAGTTAGAGAAGATTTCCATCACTTCAATTACTCTTGCTGGACATGACATTACCCTATCTAATGTATGTCGCAACTTTGGTGTGTTTCTCGACTCAAACATGACAATGTCTACACAAATTCAATATGTCCCAAAATCAGTTCGTTATCAGTTACGCAATTTGGGTTTTATTCGTAAATATCTTAACCGTAGTGCCACTGAGAAAATTACTCATGCTTTAATTTCATCTCGCTTTGTTTTTGGTAATGGCCTTTTGTTTTGTTCGCCTCATAACATACTCGCAAAATAACCAAAATTACAGAATGCTGCTGCTCGTGTCGTGACCCTGTTTAACAAGTACAGTCACATCACACCAGTCCTCAAATCACTCAATTTGTTGCCCGTAGAAGAACGTGTCGTTTTCAAGATTATTTTGCTATTATTTCACTGTATACATGACTCTGCTCCGCAGTACAACATCGGCTTGATTAAGCATTACTTTCCTTCTAGACAGCTACGTTCTCAAAACTCTGGCTTACTTGTTACCCCTAGGGTTAAAAAAAAGTGGGGGGGGGGCCAACCTTCGCTCATGCTGGGCCTTCATTATGGAATACTCTCCCTCAATGGATTAAGAATAGCAGCTATGCTGAAGTGTTAAAAAAACAATCTTAAGAAATATCTATTTAATTTAGCTTAAAATTGATTACCATAACCTTCCATGTATGTACCTTTCCTATTGCACCTTGTATAAATGTATCATGTACGTATTTCATCTCTTGCACAAGCTGCGCCTTGAGCATTTGAATGTCAAGTGGATTTGGCGCCTTATAAATCTTATGTATTATTATCATTATAATTATTATTAAATTAATGATAGTTTTGTACACGGCGCAAATGGGAGAGTTATCCACGTCCTACATCTCGATCCACTGACCAATACAAACTAACAATTTGAGATTTGCATAGACTTAGTGATCTTATATTTCCAACATTCATAACTTCCTTACTATAGGTCTGATTCTGATTCGTGTTAAACCTTTGCCATTCCGTTTGTGTTATTTGTTTGCTTTCAAACAAATCAACATATTACAAGGGTTGCCCTTCAATACATAGTCACTATTCTTTGTTAATGAATAGAGCCGTTGCGAGATGTTGCAATATATTTCGTCAAGACCAACATGATAATTCATTCTAAACATTAAGTTTACGTCTCAAACAAAAACATTCACTACTCTGATAAAAGCAGAAATATCCTGAACAAACTTATCGAAAGGAGGAAGAGGATATGAACACGACCTAATTTTAAAAGAATGGATTAGTATAGGGGTGATTAAGAAAGAAATCAATTAAAATTGTATTTAATTTAAATTATTTATTTCCACATCAACATATAATAACAACATTATAATAATCTTCTAGTGTTATTTATGCTTTGGAGAGTATGGTGATAAGTTATAGACCATATATACAATAATTTCCACCCACTAGCTTTTTCAAAAGAAACAATTATCATAAATACATTTACAATACAAGATAAAAACTATTTCTTTTTTATTTACTTATTACTTATTTATGCACCTATGAAAAAAGAAAGAAAACAAAACGTTATACAATGTATTTGATTTGATTTATTGGTTTCTGCATCTTTCTTTTTTTCATAATACATTTTCATGAAGATAATATGGTGTGATACAATATTTCATTTGTATATATACAGAAAATATACGAAATGTATAGTCTCTGATCTCTGATCTCTGAAGGACTCTGATCATGACAATGAAAGTTCAAACGATGTAATTGGCAGTAGCACTGACCTATGTATTCGTGCTAGTTCTCTTGCCTGGTATAACCTGGCTATTAAAGAAATTAATTTGTATGTGACACGATATATGTGGCTTTAACAGCTCAGTAGCTGCTATACATGTAGGGGCCCCACGCCTGCGGACTTTTTGTCACCCGCTTGCAAGCTCGTGTGGTTCTTGTCGCTTGCTCTCATAACATGCTTAAAGAAAGAGAAGGGAGAAAGGTGAATTTCAGCATTTTATGAGAACCGCTACAAGGAAAGAAAAGTAAGCAATATTTTACCGAAGAATATCAGCCTTGTCCTGGTTGACGCTCAGAGTGTGGTTTCATTAATACGTGAAGAGGAGGTACACCATTGAGATGAAATTCATCATGTTCATCGCAATGTATCATAAACCTACGAGTGTAACGTCATTTGATGGATGAGTAACCCCTGTGCGTTATGACTTACGATTATTATCGCTATGTCTCGAAATAAATCAATACCAAATATAATATATCAACCATTCTCATTTATATAT
>JAVYIG010000270.1:0-67760 GCA_035222895.1 Strongylocentrotus droebachiensis | reverse complement strand
CCTTGAATGTCTTGCAACCGAGACGAGGTTTACACAATACATTGTATAATATCATCTGTTTAATTGGGTGTCAGTCCATAATATGCCGGGTCCCTATAAAGTATAAACATATTAAGCATATCAACTTATATGACAGTTTGATGTCCAAGAGCTAGTAAAGCCTCCACGTTGAATTCTGCTTCATTACAAACAAAAGTGTGTGTTTGACTAAGGCCACAAGACAAATTAAAAAAATATATATAACACTGTTTTGCTGTAGGAATAAAACATAAAATCTAAGGTTTACATTATAGTCTATAGACAAAAACTTTTAGTATGATACAAGAAGCTGCGATAAAGATTAGGTATTCCGACATTTAACAAAAAGCAAATGCAATCCTGTTTGCTGATTCACTCTCCATGACCACAGGCACAAAAATGGAATATACAGAGAGCTAATATTTTCCTTACAAAAAGTTCAACAAGCAAAGATGTCAATAGCCATTATTGACCGGATTTGATAACTTCCATAATAATTATGAAACGTCTTGAATGAATCGTGAGTATTCACATTGTTTATATTATATTCAACATCTAACACAAAATAATTATTGTTACCATGGTTACTCTCCAAGAGATAAATAAATCACATGTGTTAGCATCTGAGGAAGTCTGGCGAATCATTCCTGGTAAAATTGTTTGTGCCTTGGAGAGGTCGGAGGTCTC
The DNA here is from genome assembly GCA_035222895.1 of Strongylocentrotus droebachiensis. NCBI lineage: Eukaryota > Metazoa > Echinodermata > Echinoidea > Camarodonta > Strongylocentrotidae > Strongylocentrotus > Strongylocentrotus droebachiensis. The sequence continues at coordinate 67,055 of JAVYIG010000270.1, read as the reverse complement.
GGAGGGCGTGGTAAGGGGGCCCTTGGCATGGTATTTACCCGGCATGCCCGGGAGTCTACCCGCAGGGAAAGTCTTCATGGGAACACGACGCTGACGCTCCGTCACTGGTGGAAGGGATGGTGGCATCTCGTTGCTAGGCAACGAGGCCGGCGAGAGAGGAGGAGGATTTGCAAGCATCGCCATGACGGGTGACATTGGAGGTCGAGCCGGTTTGATGAGGGGCAGCTTTTTTTGGTGGTCTTGTCCGAGGAGGACCGGCCACCAAGAGGGACCCTTCCAGCTGTCTCACCGTTCTCGTTCGGTCCTTTTTCCGCGTCCCGGTCGGGGTTCTCCTTCAGATGCTCCGCGATGGCGTCACGTGGGGTATTGCAGATGGCGACGCCACCAAAGTCCTGATCGTCCAGGTACTCACAGTCGGAGAACCCAGACATTCTAGACATTGTAGACATATGCCTGGGCTGTAGCTGCATGTTTTCGTGGTTTCTCCTGTATCATCTGACGTTTCTTTTTCACAGCAAGAAGAGCGACGATAATCAGGATGGCTAAAGTGCCCACGATACCACCGATTTATACCAATGTGCTTTCGATGATCCTCCGGTCTGGGCAACACTCTGTAGCTGCTCGCTATTGATGGTGAGAGAGGTGTAGTCAGATCCTTCCAAATTCAACACATTACTCGCAGAACAAGTGATCAAGGTTCCGTTGTCTTCAGCTTTGACGTTGATAATCCTCAGAACTCTTCCATTTTGCTCGATCTTGATCCGAGGGTCGTTCGTGAACGTGAGGTTTCTGTTGTTGACGGTCCAGGTGTAATTCACCCTGCTTTGGTATGGCTTTGACATTGCACATGATCACCACATCGGCTCCAGTAACTGATACTCTCAGGTTCACGCAAACACAGTGACGTTGGTCTGAATCAAAAAGGGTGTAAGGAAACATTTCCGCGGCTGGTACAAAGCTGGACTCGACTCCTCGCATGTAAAGGTAGCTCCATTATCCATATCGGTTAATCGAACTTCATAGAGCGCTCTAGGGCGTGGCCCTTGCACCAGGGTACCTGGTAGAATCTCCACCCGATTTTTCCAGTCTAGTCTGGTATATGGAAGCGATCCTGTCGACGTGCACACCATCGTCACTTTCATCCCTGGCCGTGCATCGTGAGGCGGCTGCATCCCACATTTAGGTCCTGCAGACGTCGGCGGCATGTAAACGGTTAACGAAGCGGGTTCTGACATCCCCACGAATTGCTGCCCGAGGAAATACATGCAGCTGTACTGGTCATTGTCACTAACTGAAACATTCGAAATTCTGAGATTGAACTCACCGTACCCTGCATCACCTTGGATAGAAATCCGATTCATAAACCCCACCATGTCAGCAAGATGGAAGATGCGTTTGTCTCTACTGAGGTATTTATGGGCGCCATGTCGGAACCAAATAAACCGAATGTTCACCCTTATTACGCACGACGCATTTAAACGTCACTATACCCCCTACTACCCCGACCGTATCCTGTGGATGTTCTCTCATGGTGATCGAGGGAGAATCCACCGTAGTTTTGACATCGCGTCCCGGTCATCACGCACAGCAGGGATATAACAGGCATCCAACATCGAATCATTGTGGTTTCACAGCTTCTATTATTCCACTTATTCCAAAAAGGCGGTATCTTCGTCGCGGCATATAACGGGAGTCCGTTAGCTCATGCTGAGTCTGGCACTACATCAGTAGATAGCTGCTATTGCATAAGATGATCAGCATACGATGTCCCATGCAGCTAAATAGGCTCAGTCTAAATATAACACATACTGTCCGCACGAAAGCGGAGACTCGCTACTAATTTGATGTGTAGTCTGTGCGCTCCCAGCTATCGACTGATAGAATTACAAACACGCACGATTGATTGTGTGCGAGTTCGTCTGCTACAGAGACCCGACGCTGATTATTGATCACTTCCGGGTCCTGGGAGGCGAGTTGAAGGAAAATAAACTGATACAAATATATGTCCGTGATATAGTAATATGTGGGCTGTTTATTTATCTGGGGAAAGCTGAATAAGGTTAAGCTACTCATAATGTAAGGTATATAATAGAGGAGAGTGTTCAAATAGGAGCCTGTTTACTTAAACAAATACCGATTAGCAAAAAGGAATGGTTAACTTACTACATGTATATATTTTTGTAAATGGAGTTTTTGACCTGTTATGATTCATAGTCCAAGCTGTCTACTTTGGACATGTATCCGTGTTATGAGGTGCAATTTCATCTGTTTATATATTTTTGTTCAACCATTCTATTTCGGTTTCTACTGTTAATTTTGGGGGTTTTTCTTTTGATCAATAAAAAACGGATAGAACGAAAATGATAGGTGCCTGGTGCTTTCATAGATTTAACTATTGACGTTTAATCTCACAAGTTTATTATTGCTTTATCGATAGTGTTAACTATATCTTTTTATATGTCTTAATAAATAACACCCGTACATTCCTATATGCCTATCCCAACTCATGTATAATCCCCACCCATATTCCCCGATAAAAAAGAGTAAGGCATAACCTATATGATTTTGCTTATGCATGCACCTGCGGTGTGCAGACAAATTTTATCGATTGCTTTTCACAATAAACCAAAAGGATCTAAGGTCATGGTATTGCGTTGTTTATTATTCTACAAAAATTGTCTGCTTGTCACATTGTGTTCATGTGTATCCTTTGTCCAAGCCACTGCCTCATATATTAAACTGAAATTTAAAGCTGTGTCACTGGATGCTTTTACCATTAATTTGCATGTATGCCTTTGTTGGACGAAATGAATATATTATTTTTTGTGAATGCTTAAGCCATTTTTCCATTTTCTGAACAAATATTTAATTAATTGAGAGCGATTATAAGGTTTACATACTCAATAACTGTTTCCTGCAAACTTATAACAATTATGCTTGTGCCACTAAGATCAATTTCTCTGGAAAATATTTTGTTTTTCTTTGTTATTTTATCCTTTAGAGAAAATACAGGCTTACAATGGGTAGGTGTAATATCAGCAGCTGCATGTAAATAGAGTCCACGACTTGTTTTATAACATCAAAAGCTATATAGTTTACGGACAATAATCTCTTTGAAGAGTTTGCGCTTTATCCATGTAAACAAAATAAAAGAATAAACGGCAGGTTGTATGTGTGTGGTGTCTTCACAAGGGGTGTAGTGAAGTTGGTACAGGGCAAACACGACACAGGTGTATAAGATTACCTGAGTCAGAAGCAATCAAGAACACCGCACTCAAAGTGTCTTGTCCAGCAAACTGGGAACGCGTCCATACGAGAGAAAAAATAATCTCGATATTATCGGAAAACTTCCATATTCGTAAATTACTGTTTCAGAATAGAATCAAGGGGAAATTTGGCCAATTATGAAGAGCAAATATCTGAAGTCTTGTTGAGGAAGAAATGTATTCCATGACGACATTGTGTACCTCATTTCCCCAGATTGCTAGTGCCCCCCACAGAAAATGCAAAACCTAAACATGTTAGCTTTACCGAGAATTTGTTTGACTGAACGTACAGTACAATCTTGTATTGTTTGGAAGGAAAGAGTCCCTTTTGAATAGACATATTCGTATTCTGATTTCCTGTTTTTTCTAACGTTTTTAACGTATTCATTAATGTTTGTATCATTATAAAAATGCCACTTCCATTTATTATTATATCAAGAAAGAATGGTTATATCATGGTATTAATCCTTTTGTTTCATATTAATTGCTTTATCTTTATTTACTTATCTATATATTTAATTATGTAGTATGTATGTTTTTATTCACATTTACGAGGCCATTGCTTTGTCACTGAACCATGACTGTACGCAGCGGGGGGCTAGGGTAGGGGGGCAGTTTCCATAAATAAACAAATAAGAAAAATGCAATAAATTTTCAATAATTTATTGCATTTTGCCCCGGTCCCCAACATAAACAAATCCTCTGGACGGGCCCATGCATTATGGCTCAAGGCATGGGCACACAGAGGATTTTTTTATGTTGGGGGACCGGGGTAAAATGCAACTGTGAGGCCCCAGGATCAAAAACCGTGTCGATGTGCTCTATTAGTGCCTTTTGTGGGGCATTAATCCTCATTACTGTCATTTATGACTTATGGGTATAAGTCCCCTAGTTGATAAGCATAGTAGCATACACATGATTTAGCAGTCACGCAAAACACACATTGTCAAATTATTATTCAATAAAATCTGAGAATGTATACTATTATCTAGATCTATTATTTTTAAATTATTTTTAAAATAATTCCATAAATTGGGGTAAAACTAAATATTCCAACTATATGAGCGACAGTGTATTTATTTATTTCTTAGTTTGTTTTTTCATACATCTATCTACCATTTGTTCATGAATGTATTTTTTTTAATCTATCTATCTTTTTCATTCAGCTTTTATTTCCCAATCTTTTTAATTTATTTTTGATTTAAAACAAAAATCGTCAAATGATTTTTTTTCATCAAAACCCCTGGAAGTTCCGTTTTCCTTGAAGCCAAAATAAGATCAGATTTTAAAAAAATCGTATAAACGCACTCTTGAAGCAAGTATCAAGGGTGAGTGTATACTCCCCTCAAACAAGGGTCATGTCATAAAAGGAGGGCAGGGAGAGCCGAGCCCACCGGGTGTACAAAGGGGGCTCTCATCGCTGCGGTCACCCTCCGAACACTCCGACCGTGGGTGAGGTGGTCTGGACAATGGTCCCCCCTTGTTGTGTCGATGGTGGCACGGTCCATCACAACTGGTCGCTAAAGAACAAAATGGCCACCATTAATCAATCTCATTCATGGGCAATGTCAATATTCGTGGTAGATTTGACTTTTTTAAACAGTCTTTGCTCTGATTAACCTCATGATTGGCGGCCCCGTAAGTACTGTCAAGTGTCAAGGGGTGCGTCGTTACTCTGGTTGCTGCAATAATTCAGTGCACTGTAAAACATGCCAAATAGAATCGTGCGATCGTCTTGGCTTAATTATTCCCAAGTAGATTAAAATCTTACACACGTAAAAAGGAAAACATATATAAATGATACATTATTGACAAGAAGAAAAAACGACAATATGTATAATATATATTGTGTAATTTAGCATTTAGATACTCAAAGTTTGATATTCAACCGTCAGAAATAGTTCTACTTTATAGTTTACGATATAATGATTAATATACAATATAGTATTTAAGTAAAATGTAGAATCAAGAAGTGTCTAAAATCAAAGTCAAATAAGGTAGATTTCTTTATTAAACATGTTGATTACACGCAAGTTAAACGAAGGCCATGACTTTGCCCTTGAAGACGCGAGTAAAAGTGTGCAGACATAAAAGAGACTGACAAATAAAGGTAAACAGAGGGAGCCAGACACATAGAGAGGAAACGAAAGAGAGAGAGAGAGAGAGAGAGAGAGAAGGGGAGGGGGAGAAAGAGTATGTGAGAGATAGAAAGAGAGAAAGAGAGAGAGAGAGAGAGAGAGATGGAGAGAGGGGAGACAGAAGAGAGAGAGAGAGAGAGAGGATGGGGGAAGAGGGGGTGGGATGGAAGGGGGAAAGGTCCGAGATACAGCTGAAGGGACTATAATGAAAGCGCCATTTAGTTACAGCTTCCTGGTTTACCCATGGGACCCTACCACAAACGGATGGGTAAGCTGTGAATAAAGATAACACACTGTCATCAATGAATGGTCATCCCTCCCCCATTCCGATAATCCTCCCATCTTGCCTCTTCATGCTTACAGCGTCCGACGACGACGGGGCCTCGTGGTGGGGGCGACCCCCGGTCTTTTATCGGGGTTACATACCAAGGACGTGAGCTTCGCCTGACGTTCACGTCCGGGCTATTTCTTCACTATCAGTAAGTGATCACATGACTGATACATGTAGATATTTGGAAATGGATCTACCATGTGTAATTTTAAAGGGGCTAGTAATACGTTTACTTCATTAGGTCGTTATCAATATACACCCCCATCCCCCTCCTCACCTTGGTAATTTTGTTTGTACAGAGCTAAGGCCTGGTTTCATAAAATGCATTTCATTACTGTGATCATCGTTAGGTTTTTACATGATCGTAATTTAAATTTTAGTATTTTTGTCGGTAGCTATATACATGTATAGTTGTCACCTTCTGACGGTCTCCTCAAGAAACCCCCATCCCTATTCGCTACTACCCTTTCTTCCTGTCTATGTTTGTTAGTCTCTCTCTCACTCATTCTCCATCTCTTCATTCTTCTTTTTCTACGTGTGATCGTATCCTCTTCTCCTCCATCTCTCTCTTTCTCTCTTTCTCTTTCTCTCTCTCCTTCCCCTGTCTCTCTCTCTCTCTTTCTATCCTCCTTTCTCTCTTTCTTAGCTCGTGTCTCTCCAGTCTGGAGTGGTAGGCCTCTTCTTTTCTTACTTCTAGTACCTATCATACTTTCTCCCTTCCCCTTTCCACCCCATCCCCATCCTCTCCTTCAACTAATATGCATTTAACACCCTCATTGTCTGTCATCATTTAATCATGAATTAGGATCCCTTAATTCTCGCCGGTGATCTTTTAATCAAGGTGGCTTATATTCCGTAATCAACAATGATAAGACACCTGGGCGCTATACATTATTTAGTCGATATCCATGTTATTGTATGGGCTGTTTATATAGTTATGTGACACCCATACTGAATATATACAGAGTGATATGCTCGTGATACAGGTGAATTATTGTCATTATTATCATCACCATTGTTATTATTATTATTATCATTTTATTTGTATTATCTCATTTTATTATTATAGCTATCATTATTATTATCAATATTATCATTATCAGCATTATTTCCAATACTATTATTATTCTTATCTATATAATTACTTTTTTTTTAAATTGTTTTAATCATCATTTTCAATATCATTGTAATAAATATTATTACTATCATTATCTGTATCATTGAAATTATTTCTAGTATAGTATTATCATTACTTCGACTACTACTATCAATATCATCTTTATTATTCGTATTATTATGATCAATACGAATTTTGACTTTTCAGATTTAAAAAAGTAGATAATTTGCCAAACCATGAAAAGTACAAAACGGTTCAAGTTCAAGTCCAGTAAGCCCTCTCATAAATATTGAAACATCTGCTCGTGGTGTATAGGGCGGGTCTTAAATAAAGACCTCTAAAGCCACCCCTGTTTCTCTAAATCCTTCTAATCAGTGCAAAAAGTCTAAATTAATTATATGCTCAATACAAAACTTGGCTTTGAGAGACCGGAAAGCAGTACATTTGTGTCGGATATTGCGTATTTCCAGCGGGTTATGTTCGTTCCGTTATCTTCCCGACATTCGAAGAATACTGCAAGGAAGAGGGACTACAAAGTGTGGTTAGTTGGTTTGTGTATAAACAAAGGGTATTATTATGATGAGTGATGAGTTTGTTTGCTTTGTTTCGGGATCTGTAGAAAGCGAACGGGATGTTAGAGTTGATTATGTATACGGTACGGAAGACAAAATGTGTCGAGCAGGCGCGGATCCAGGGGGGGGGGCCGAGCGGGCCTTGGCCCCCCCCCCCCCGCAAAAAAAAAAAAAAAAAAAGAGAGAGAAGAAAGGAAAAGAAGGGAAAGGGAAAGAGGAGAGAAAGGGAAAGAAAGAAGAGGAAGAGGAAAGAAAAGAAGAGGAAGAAGGAAAGAAAAGGGGGAAGAAGGAGATCGGGGGCCCGAAAGGGCCTTGCCTCCCTGGCTGTTGACCCCCCCCCCCCCCATCAAAAAAATACGAGAGAAGGAAGGAAAGGGAAAAAAAAAGGAAAAGAGGAGATACGGGCGTACTGATAGGGGGGGGGGGGGGCTTGGGAGAAATCAAATTCAAACGTGGTTTATTTATAATTCCACAACGGTGGATTACAAATAATGCTGAAATGACATCATTTCCGAGATTTTTCCTCACTTTTTAGTAAATTATACGTTTGTATGTGTTTGTTGGAAAGTGACAAATTCCTAAATTTGCAGCCAGGCAAGAAATATGATTCTTGAGATTCCTACATGTCAGGGCCCGAGGTACGGAGGGGATCGGGAGCCTCGAGCTCCCTCCCCCTCCCCCCCCCCCCCACTTTTTTTGAAAAAGTATATTAAAGAGAAAAAAATAGAATGAGAGCAAGAAAGAAAGAATAGTTAACTGCCAATGTTAAACAATAATGAGGCATCAAAATATGCTCATCTGACCGTGATTAAATGCCTAAAACCCCTAAGCTTCCGGGGGCTCTGCCCCCTGGATTCCACCTAGGGTCCACGGCGGGCCCTTAGATGCTCATCTGACGGTAATTTAATGCCTAAAACCCCTGATTTGGGGGGCTCCGCCCCCTGGACCCCACGCCAAATAGTGACCTGCCATTGTCACAAAATAATAAGGTATAAATTTTTTTTTAAAAGCTCATCTGACCCTAATTACACGCCTAAAACCTTTGAGCTTCCGGGGCCGGCTTCACTGCCGCCCCAGACAAGGATTAACGATCGAGAACGGTACAGCGATTCGTCTTCTTTCTCTCATAATCTTATAAAACGTCAAGCTTCCGCGCTTCGCGCGGGAAGGGGAAATCTGAATTCAGACAAAGATTCAGAGGCGAGAACGGTAATACGAATCTTTAATGATTTAATGAAACGTAAAAGCTTCCGCGCTTCGCGCGGGATGGGGGGGGGGGGAGACTAAATTTCGACGAGGATTATTTTCGAGAATGGTACAACGAATCGTCTTCTGTCTCTAATGATTTAATGAAAATTAAAAAGCTTCCGCGCTTCGCGCGGGAGGGGGGAACCTGAATTCAGACTAGGATTAAGAGTCGACAACTGTACAGCCAATCGTCTTCTTTCTCTCATAATCTTATGAAACTTAAAAGCTACCGCGCTTCGCGCGGGAGGGTGGGGGGGGGGGACCTAAATTCAGACGAGGTTTAAGAGTCGAGAACTGTACAACGAATCGTCTTCTTTCTCTAATGATTTAATGAAACGTAAAAGCTTCCGCGCGCCGCGCGGGAGGGGGGGGGGGGAAACTGAATTTAGACAAGGATTAAGAGTCTAGAATGGTACAACGAATCGTTTTTCTTTCTGTAATGATTTAATGAATCGTAAAAAGCTTCCACGCTTCGCGCGGAAGGGGTAAACTGAATTCAGACGAGGATTAAGAGTCGAGAACTGTACAACGAATCGCCTTCTTTCTTTAATAGTTTAATGAAACGTCAAAGCTTCCGCGCTACGCGTAGGAGGGGAAGGGGGGGGGGCGAAAACTGAATTTAGACAAGGATTAAGAGTCGAGAATGGTACAACGAATCGTCTTCTTTCTCTAATGATCTAATGAATCGTAAAAAGCTTCCACGCTTCGCGCGGAAGGGGTAAACTGAATTCAGACGAGGATTAAGAGTCGAGAACTGTACAACGAATCGCCTTCTTTCTTTAATAGTTTAATGAAACGTCGAAGCTTCCGCGCTTCGCGCAGGAGGGGAAGGGGGGGGACTGAATTTAGACAAGGATTAAGAGTCGAGAATGGTACAACGAATCGTCTTTTTTCTCTAATGATTTAAGGAAACTTAAAAGCTTCCGCGCTTCGCGCGGGAGGGGGGGGGGGGGGGAAACCTGAATTCAGACGAGGACTATTTCGAAAACGGTACAACGAATCGTCTTTTTTCTCTAATGATTTAAGGAAATTTAAAAGCTTCCGCGCTTCGCGCGGGAGGGTGGGGGGGAACCTGAATTCAGACGAGGATTAAGAGTCGAGAACGCTACAACGAATCGCCTTATTTCTTTAATATTTTAATGAAACGTCAGAGCTTCCGCGCTTCGCGCAGGAAGGGGAGGAAGGGGGGGGGGGACTGAATTTAGACAAGGATTAAGAGTCGAGAACGGTACAACGAATCGTCTTCTTTCTCTAATGATTTAATGAATCGTAAAAGCTTCCACGCTTCGCGCGGAAGGGGTAAACTGAATTCAGACGAGGAATAAGAGTCGAGAACTGTACAACGAATCGCCTTGTTTCTCTAATGATTTAATGAAACGTAAAAGCTTCCGCGCTTGGCGCGGGAGGGGGGAACCTGAATTCAGACGAGGATTAAGAGTCGAGAACTCTACAACGAATCGTCTTCTTTCTCTTATAATTTAATAAATCCTAAAATTTTCCGCGCTTCGCGCGGGAGGGAACAAATAAATTCAGACGAGAATTTTTTTTTCGAGAACGGTACAACGAACCGTCTTCTTTCTCTAATAATTTAATGAAACGTCAAAGCTTCCGCGTTTCGGAGGGAGGGGGAAACTCGCCCCTCCCTGCACCGACCCCCCCCCCTGCATTACGTCACTGTTGGTCACCATTACGTACCAATATTTGGCTCGCATAATTTCAAATTTGGGCCCCCCCCCCCTAAGAAATCCTGGATCCGCGCCTGGTGTCGAGTATATTTACTGACTCGAAGGCGCAAGCATTGACACACAATTCCACTATTATTCAGGTCAATGAGCTGAGATCAGGAAACTTATTTGAACCAGCACAAAATTGACACCTAAATACGAAGACAATACAATATATATAATCCACTATAAACAAAAAAACTGAAAAAAAACAACTATAATAAAATATTTGTCGTTGTTCTTATTTGTGTTTATAAAATAGTTTTATTTGTCAATGTTTATTTTGCTCTTATTTCCTTTAAACTGTTAACACACATAATTATATGGGACACAAAATGCTTAATGCATTAGACTTGCCCACATCTATATGATGCTGTTGTTGTTATTGTTTCCTTTTTAACTCTACACGACCGTTTACTCTATAATCTCTTTGAATTGCTGCCCTATTTTCCTTTTCAAGAGGGCATCTAGCTACATCTTCTCCATGCTCCTCTAATCAAATACCTCGACACAGGATTCGGGAAGAGGAACACTTAACTTTAATCACGTGACATAACAGGATGGATAAACCATGGAGATATACCCCCGTACAACATCAAGGCGTGATCACCCGCTTCATTTTTTAAATGAAACTCAGGCAGATTTATAATCAGATAATATAGATTTTCTGCCATGGTGGAATATTTATGTCGTCTGGTGAGACCCAGAAGAGTTTTACCAACATGACTTTTCCATTAAAGGTTAACGCCCTTCTGGTGCTCAGCAGATTTTGTTTTTAAACCTTGTTACATGATATTGCAAGATTTATAAATAATAAGTCAGATGCATTTCATAATATTTTTCTGCTCATGATTTTATAATATCTGTGAAAGCTTTCTGATCTAAAGTGAAGTATAAACGAGTTAATTAAAACAACAAGGCCCATAATTTTTTAAGTTAGGAAACATGTAGGGGAAACGAGGGAGGAGGAACTTGCTTGCACTTTAAGATTTGGTGTGGGTTGGAGGGGGATGGGGAAAAGAGGGAAAGGGAGAAAGGGGAGGAAGAGAGAAAGAGGGAGGGCGAGAGAAAGGGGAGGGAAAGAGAGAGGGGAAGAGAGGAAGAGAGAGAGAGAGAAAGTGGAGAGAGAGAGTATATACAAACTATTAGGAAAAGCCTATAATTCAAATATAATAGAATGATTAATGCATATAATTTATCAGTGTAGGCTTCGATTGCAATATCATTGGGACACATAATTGGCCTTTACAGTATTTTTTAAAGAAATTACTTGGATCTTCAAATGAACTGTAACTTTATTCTTATCCACAAATTATGGTCTTCCCATTTTGGTAACACGTGTTATTATCCTTCATTCACAGCACTTTGGTATCTGAAAACCAGACTTGCTTTCTAAAGCCTAAAGGTCATAGATGGGCCAGAGACATCAACATCAACACACTTGATTAATTTCCGATATGAATCTGGGAGTGTAAACACATCCAGTACAGACGTTATGCATATTCTATTCACATTAAAGCTAATCTTTAGCTCTGGTATAAGAGTCGTATTTTATGATTTATTATTCTGGATTGTTTATCCTGCAGTAGATAGGTTGTTTGAACCACTGAAATAAAAACAAACGCACAAAAGCTTACCTGGCATCATCTTCGTTACAAACTACAACTCCCATTTGCACATAATTTTGATGTGTTTTATTTGTAAATAAACTGTATCATAATGAAAATAGCACTCGAACACACACACGCACATAGTTTGCAAGAATCTCCGGTCAATTAAAGGAGGCAAACTTAATCAGAAGAAGAAGAAGCACATGGTGCCGGGGGCTTACATACCCATATTTCCTTTTCTTTCTATGCTCATTACTCTACTATACCTTAAATGTTCTATCAAAATTATATGGCACATGTCATTTATTTGTAATCTTGAACATTCAGTGTATACATTTTGTAGGATTCTGCGAGAATTTTTTTCTTCTATATTTACCAGAATTCACGTTATTTTATCCTTTAAAACACTAGGCCTATTTGTAAAATATGGTAAAATGTTGCAAAAAATCATGTTAAAATGGGATTTACGATGAGATTATCGCATTTTCACCCATTCCATGCTTATTGTATTGTTTAACATGTTATGTGAACAAGATTTAGCTAGGTTAGCGTCACTTATCCATTTGAGATTGGGAAGAAAGGAAATGAATTTGATTAGAATCATTTGACATCCTTCCAGGGCCTGTCAAGATGGTCTAGACGATTCACAAATTATCATGGCCTAATGTATCTGATAAACCACGAAGGAACATAATGGATATAGATGATGTCATGTAGGACACACTTCTGCAAAGATTTCCCCCAAAAAGATGTGTTTGAAGACAAATATTGTTACAACTTACAAGAATACATAATTTGGGTTTTCTGTTGTACGCAGAAAAAGCGGTTCTTGAGTCCCACCCACTTAAGGCCAATGTACACACGAGGCGTCAATTGCCTGACGTAGCATTGCGTCCGCGACTGGCGCAGTCTTTTATTTATTTATTTATTTCTAATCTTTTGACAGGGTAGCCCATTCACCAACAAGTAGTGGTCTTCCATGGGGCCCTGAATCTACATAATATATGCGTCATGCTGTAGTGACACCGTATGGAAAAGTGAATGCGAAAGGAATAACAGTGCAGTCATTGCTTTGAATTTCTGGAGTAAACCAATGGTACGTGAAAAATAGTTAGCCCCCCCCCCCCATTAATCGATGGGTTTCGTATTGCATTAAAACGGTAAGACGGGAGCCCCCCCCCCCCCCCCCCCCCACACACACCCATAGAGAGTCATGATGTCATATGTCTGCATACACGCTACACCACTTCATGAAACGATGCACTCTATTTAAACGTTTTAATATATATATAAAATTATATATAACATGAACAACTATTGATAACAGGAAATATAGAATCCGATGAAATAAAAAGCCCTTTATCTCTCCCTGCCCTTTGTCATTTGCATATGGTTCCAAATTCCCTAACTCCTGCATGTCTAGCCTTTACCTAGTCCAGCCTCTGTACCGTTTTCATTTAGCGCACCCAATCAGCTGATAAAATAACACACCCTCAACGTTGAAAGTAGACCTAGCCATTCCTCTAAATCTGGGTCCTGAATTTGGGGATTGCGCGATCAGTGGAGAGACCGCGCTGTGTGTGGTGGGGGATAAAAAGAACGAACGGACTGAATCTGGACTAGCCTTTACCCTCTGTCACGGTCCAATCGAAATTAATCCAGCCACACTCGATTCTGTGAGGATTATATTTCGAAAGAGCGCCATCTTCCAATGGGTGTCGAAGTTAAATACATTTCCCCCAAGTTGACTAACTTTTTAACAACAATATTTTACAACATTTCTATTCATGTCATGCCGATGAATAACTTACACGATTGTACTTAATCTCATTATCAAATCTCTCTTATTTTACATGTTTATTTAAGTTCTGAGACTGATGTTGTGCAACTGTGCCTTTACAATCTGATAATGATTATGCAGGGAGATGATTTCAAGATCGTCCACGAATAGATTCTATTGAACAAAATATACTTCAATTGGTTTTTCACGTTCGGGTGATATATTAAAGCCTACACGCTGTGTCACCATTAGATTACTAATTACAGATGCTCCGGCTGTCCTAAAATAGCCATAGTACTACAGTACTATGTTAGACCGTAGCCCCTCCGGACCGTCGGCTTCCCTCTCGTGCGTTCACTCTTGCTACTCTCATACCACCTTCCCAATTCTTTATATTGTCTATCCATCCTGCAGGACGTCTACCAACTCGATATATTTCTTCAACTTCACCTTCAATTGATGCTAATACACCAATCTTCTCTCTTCTTTTCCAGTACCCATACTTTGCAATCTTCCTTTTCTTGACTTGTGCCACCATTCCTTCTTCGTCTGATACCATAACTCCATTCCTGACCCATCCATTTGTTCCCCTGTTAATGTAGTTGTTCCCAGGTCGGAAAACCTCCTACCACTTGCTACGGTTGTCAAGAAGGGCAAAATATCCGGGCCAACGTTGATTCAGCAACAACATAAATTACTTTCTTTAGGCCCTTTTATCTCTTCATAAATGAATCTAATCTGTATAATGTTTTGATAGGCCTAATAATTCTGACATGGTTGTTTCTCATTCTCACTGAATTTCCTTTACAATAGCACTCTCTACGTCGAGGAATAGTGCTACATTGAATTTTTCGATGGCTCCTGCAAAGCATGCCAACCAAGTTTGTCTATACATGATTGTACTTCATCGGCTCTTGGAAGATAATAGGGACTTTTAGAAATGCACGTCAAGAGCTTTGACTGCAACGTGTGACGTCATTTTAAGGCACTGCGCCTGCGTCACGTGGTCTCAGTCGGCGATCGAGAATGCGTCAACCTTGATTTTCCTAAATCTAGTACATGCAATACATACATACATATTGACATTTATAAAGCGCCTTTACATGCTGAAATGTGTAGAACAGGTGTCACATGCACCTGTTCTACACATATTTACATATTAGCAGTGAAGGGATGTTCTTTTGTTGAGGGTAGAATGAGGAATGTCCTCTTTCTTTGTCCGTGATGTTTATTGTGTTACTTCCTGCATGCATATCGTCGAGTGCAATCTAAAAGATTTCTAATTGTAGCCAACAAGGGCAGTTTAGTACGTTGACACGCATGATCAGTCGGCGTTCGTCGTGTTCTCGTTCACTCATTCTAAAAGTCCCTATTAACTTACCATAGACAGCGAAAACCCGTTCATAGGATCAGAGAAGGGATAATGTGTACATTATTTTAACCTTTGCTCTTTCCTCCTCCCCCTCCCCCTCCCCTCATGGGCTAAGATTAATTGCTCCATCAAGGCACATTTTATGTTTAGTTTTTAAAGTGGCGCTCAAACACTAGGACATGATATAAATATATCGGAACAACTTCGGAAAATGTTATGTCCATTTTAGGGTTATAATTTAACTAGTGCTTCGCTTTATTAACTAATCATTTTGTCCAGCAATAAAATAAAATGCAGCTTTTATTATTACAATAATGCCTTACTTTATTTGTCTGTACAGTGAAATGGAGAGAGAGCTTGAACTGTTTTGATATCGATGCATTCGTTATCAAATGACCATGAATTATTTTCTAAAATAGAAATGATTCTGGAACTTTAGCAGAATATAATTGGCAATAAATACTTAAAGTACATTTTGATACCTGGGCCCTGTCGTACAAAGATTTGATATTAATCCGAACTTATTTGCGATTGGTATCAATCGCAACTATGTACAGGAGACTGCAAACTTGCGATTCATTTGGATTAATCGCAACTATTTGTATTCAGACAGGGCCCAGATGATGTTATGTAAATATGAAGGGGAGAATATAAAAGGGCGTGGGGGGGGGGGGGGTGTATAATAAAATCTCTTCGAAGCCTGATTGCTCTGCTGCCTCACAAAAATAAAGCCATTGTTTCCCAAATTACTTTGTTCACGTTACGCTATCGATGACGATGTATCTTTTCAGTTTATAAAATATTCTTAGATATTATTATAATAGACCAGTTCGTAGATACAATCTGCGCATGCGCAGATAAAGGTCACTGTCTTGAACAAAATTGTAAAATCTACTGACTGAGACTAATACTGGATACATGCTCACGAAAGTTATTTAATCATTATTCATGCATACACCTGCGATACATTATATTGAACACAGGTGGAAGTAATCCTTTCAAGAGGCCAAACAAAGAATCACCTCCATGACAATAGCTGTGATAATTCCCAAAGTGGGATTTATCTATGTATAAAAGATCTGTGGATATTTGGGGTCATCTGAACTATTATGTGCTAACTACGAACTGGTATATTGATCATTTATGGAAAGCAGATTAAAGCCTATAATTAAGGCGAATTACCTTTTTACATATCTTATAGTAACCATGCCAATTTCATGTCATGGTTAAATTGTGATACCTACTTTTTAATAGGCCTATATTTCTTTTTCAAAAATTGTTTAGTACACGTAAAGCTTGGATGGGGAGAAAATGCTCTGTACAAATCGAATCAACTAAAATTAAACCAGTTTATCGAAATAAAATCAACAATTTTGGAATATCTAGTGAGTATGAAAAAAAGAATCAAACCAGGTTACAGATGTCAAATCATTAAAACGAATTCACAACGAAATCATCACTAATACCAAGGCGTTTATTAAATCCTACCTCCTTGCCTATACTCAATAAAACCGCGCGAAATTGTGGGCCATTGTAATACTTGAATAACATGAACATGTATCCTTGGGAATTAAATTATTGTCTTCCATTACTGCTATAACCTGTTGACCTTCGACCCCAATCAACACCGCTGGCCACCTATTAGTAACATAACTTAATGACAAACAACTTCATCCCCTCCTTAACAAAGCCATCGGAAACAGCCCCCTTACAGAAAACAATGCATTATTATTACTTCGGCGAGAAACAGAGGCATTAGCACATTAAAGTGATAATTACAACGAGACACTGTTTTTTCATTAGGAAGGACAGGGTTACTTATTGAATTCGAAGAGAGTTAATTCCAGATAAGACCAATTACAAATGGGAGTCATGCCTAGGAAAATATTAAGATGGTGTCAGTTAGGTAAAGGCGGAACCAGAAAATAAGCCAACATTTAGATGGGGGGGGGGGGGGGGGCTTATTAGTCCAAAGGCTTCTATTGGTAAATCGATAATGATAAATCAAAATCGAGATGGTAGAGTTAAAAACTAACAAAAAGCGAAAGAGGGGGGGGGGGGGACAACTAAATTGTATAAATTAGAGTATCATCGAAAATATCAGAATAATAATTGAAGGGAGGAGGAAAGGGGGCTCAAACCCCCAAATACCCCCTCCCCCTTCCCGATTCCGCGATGCGCCACTACATGCCTAACATACTGTAGTCACGTGTTGTTTACCTGGTTCTCAGTCTCACACCCCGACTCTCAACCCTGATTAAAGGACACGTGCCGTTTTCTAGACTTACAACATTATCTACTGACTAACACCAAAATCAATACATCAACAACAACAACAATATATCATCAACAACAACAACAACAACAACAACAGCATCAACAGCAACGAAATTATCATATTAATGATCCACCGTCAGCACCGTCAATAACGAATTACCTCTCCCGATTTCTTCCATTTTCCAAAAAAATAACGAGATACATTCATACCCCACAAATTAAGACAGTCGAACCACTTCCACATTCCTCGAATGATAACAGCTTTCGCACAAAAACAGTTATTTACACCGGTCCAGTATTTTGGAATAACATAGATTTATCTCTTAAGCAAAGTACCAGTCTATACACATTTAAAAAAAAAATAAAGATTAAACATTTAAACACATAAACATGATCGAATCTCGGTTCGTTAGACTCTCGACTCAATCTCTTTCTCAATCTCTTTCTCTCTCATTCTACTGACCTAATTTCCCTTTTCTGGAGCTGTTGCAATCCTTCATTTTACCTTTTTTGTATGTTTCTTTCTTTTTGCCTTCTACTACTTTCCTCCATTTTTTCCTTTTAAAACAAAAATTCCCCCCCCCCCCCAATTTAGAATTTCTTAGCTACATATTTGTCTAGTTATTGATTTCTAAGCATACTTTGTTCATGTTATATTGTAAAACAGCATCTGAGGAACTAACACCTCAACAAACTCTGCTTCAAGTTAGTTCCTCTTTTCTCGTGCTTTTTTCATTATATTTGTCATTTCATTGCATATTGTTGTGATATAATTATTCTTGTATTATGTTTTGTATGAGAAATAAAATCATTTGAATCAACATGCTTACTTTTATTTCGTATGAGTGTGGTTTGTCGACAAGGTCAAATTTTCGTTAAAATTTAAAAATCACGAATCAATATCTAAGTTTAATTGTTTACTCTTGCTAACTCCACAATCCTTTTGATACAATATATCATGTGTTTTGTTTAATCGCGTTCATTGTCGAGTAATCTCAATTTAAGTATAATGATTACTGGGGGGGGGGGGGGGAGGGGGAGGGGGGAGGGGGGAGGGGGGTCACTAGCCACAAGACAACTTTTTTACTGATACAGGAGTAAATGTATTCAAGATGACATGATGAACACAATATACAAACAAAATCCTGACTGCACTTTGTTAATATTGATATTATCATTATTTTGTCATAGAAACAGAGGTGAATATTCTTCCCCATCGATTAGGGTAATACCCCCGAATAATGTTTACTGGCTTTTCAACCTTCGGGTTCCAATGTAAGACAACAACTCCTATCATCCACAAGCACCAATCGAGCACCATCCAACCAGACAATTCATCATTTCCTACCCGCACATTATTCCATATCCATGTTACGTAACATCGGGTGGGTGTTACTGGGATGGGGCCGTTTAAGACGTTCATAGATCAAAATAGACTCCGGTGATAAGGCCCTATTTCATCTAGACGGAGATACCCCTGTCTACCATAAACAATAACGTCTTAGAAACTTTGAAAAATCACTGTTCAGAAGAAAATTGCATCCATGTGCATTTCTATCAAAATATTACCACCACTTGGACCATATTTCCTCTAAAGTGAGACAGTTCTGTCTGTCATTACAAGAAACCGTGACAAATCGGACGGGCAATACAAATTACAGAATCGATGTCCATAATATACAGATGGCTGCCTAAGAGGCCCGCCGTTGACTTGAGGTCTTAATAAGGCCCTATTTTCTGTCAAAGGAGATACTCCTGTCTGCAACAAATTATAAAACGCCTTAGGAATCTGGAGAAAAAAAAATCAGGGGGAGATTGATCTGTACTAATGGACGCAGTCAGTGTTAGGGTTAGGGTTCGGGTTCGGGTAAGAGTTTGGGATAGGTTAGTTTAGTCAGGGATATGTGAGTTTAAATATCCCTGGTTTAGTTTAGCTACATTTACTATAGAAAGAAAAGGAAAATTGGAAAAGGAGAGGGAGAGGGGGTGGCATGTAGGGGTAGCAAAGTCATTCATAATCATCCGCGTTCAGTGGCACCGGTTAGTCGGTTGCCTGAGGTATGCCCTTCGGTGCAACATTCATATCGGCATGATTCAGTCTTAGCAAATGTATGCACTAGAGTCTTTCAATGGGACACACTGATGAATGTTTACATTCGCGTATTTTTCTATTTTGAGCTTCCATATAAATTGCACGTCCGGTATGAAGGAGTAATGCCAGAACATCAATTATCACTCCCTTGAAAGTTTCCCCGGGTTTTATAAGGCAATTATAGGTTGATGTCAAACTTTAGATCGAGCAGATGACAATAATGATCACATCAAAATAAAAGATTGAATGAGAACAATAATGATAATGGTAATAATTATCAAATGATGTTAATATACTTCACCATCATCATAATAATCGTCATCATGTCAATAAAAAGTTAACAGTAGAAAACAATAGTACTAGCCCTCAGGCTCATAATTTGCCACGCATCATGATTTCAAGGCGCTTCGTTAACTCCAGTTTTTAGACACATATCTTTAGCTTGTTTATTTGTTGTTTTTTGGCTTCAATGATGATCCTTTTATTTCAGGATTTGATTTCACATAAATGATTTTGAATTTCAATTTCATTTTGAATTTGAATTTGAATTTGAAATTGAAGTTATCTATCAACTCTTCCATTTGCGTCCTGTAATTTCTATCTACAACTTTCATTTTAGTTGCTAGTTTTCATATCGTTGTTTTCCATTTTCCCAATGTTTCCAGGGATGATCCCAATCCTTATTCATGACGTAACAATACGATGCGCAATGTTGAGGTGCGCGTGAATGTGTACCCTGGCAACCTTCGTATTGGTATACATTTGAGATAACAGAGGCAAATTAATGTTAAAGATAAAAAAATTGTGTTTCTTTAAAATTCAAAGAAAAGGATAATCAAGCATGACAATTTAGGGATTACAAGTGCACGACCAAGTCAACCACTAGCATGTACGTATAATAATTTAATCAAATTTGTATAACTTCAAAATATTCTGATGGACTATGTATTCAATGTTTTAGGTATTTAACAATGTCCTCTTTATGAAAAAAAACAACAAAATGAACAGGTTAAGAACAAATAAATTGAACGAAACCAACAAATAAATGACAATAAGAACAGAACAAATACTAATGTCTAGTTTTAATCTGGAATTTAAGGGAGGATTTCAGAACAAAAAAGTCAGTCTTTCCGTATAAAATCAGAAAACAAAAGCAAAAATCAAGACATCAATCACAGAAGCTTAGAATGCCAATATTTCTTCTACAAAGGTTGGGTAAATCGTTTTAAATGAGAATTAAGGAGCTTGTTATTGTCGAACACTATAAAATTCCGGTGGACATCGGCTATTAAGATTAATTAGATAGTTCTGACCATGGTCTAACATTGGTCTAACAAGCCCTGTGTCCGCCCATCACATACAATCAAGTTCTTCATTCAATAGTAGCATTGGCGGGTGGCGGTAATGTCTCATTAGGAACAAGGCGGAGTTCTTCGTATCTTATTAGTGTAGTTGACGAATCATCAGTGTTTTCAAAGCTCTAGACGATTGAAACATTACAAGTCTGATGATTATGTGTCATTTCATTCAAATAGGTTAATGTTTTATCAATTTAATCAGATTGATCTATTTATTGACATTTTTAAATTACTGTGAAAACTGACAAGAAAATGACAAGATATCATAATTATATATTCTTAAATCTTCTTCAGTAGCAAGACACGAATCCACATTTGCCACTCTCAACCCAGGTTGGTACCTGCCAATTACTGGGGTTAATAATAATCGCATGGTCCGCAGTAAGAGCAGTATTTTTGTGGCTATCTTGTGGCTATCTTGGGTAAATTATCAATCATTAAAACTCTTCGATATAATAATCATCTTGGAAAGTTGACATATTTTTCCTTTATGTATATGAACACAAAAGTATAGGCCTGTGTATATTATAAAGCTATGTATTTCATCACTATAGCCGAATGGACAATTATGAAACACAAAATTCGTGCTGTTCAAGGTGTTCCATCCCACAAGTAGAAAATACAAAATAAAGAAAGCAACCGAAAATCCCTTGTAACGTGTTACAACCAAAAAATAAGGGTTTCCTATTTCATTGAAAAATAAAGGGAATTTGACGAACAAATTATCGTGTCTATTTAAAATGACTAATACAATATGTGAGATTTCCATAAGATAGAAAATATCCTTAAATTAGTACAAGGGAGTTTGAGGTGAAATTGCTCCCTGTTGTGAGGAAACTATTCCGGATATTGCTGACTTTGTTTTCCCCAAAACAGAAGACATCACATCCTTCTATTTATAAAACCCGTGGGGGATAAGCTTGAAAATAAACCACAATAATTAAGAGTGATCCTCCTCAAGTATTAGCTCTTAAAAACCAATTCACATTAAAGGTCTCAATCAACCATGGGGAATTGTGTATGCATCTCTTTTTGTGTACACATAATCATACCCATAGGCGCCGGAAGGGGGGGGGGGGTTGGGGGCAGGGGGGCAGTTGCCCCCCAACAAAAAAAGTGGGGGGGGGGGGGCAAAACGCATTTTTGCCCCCCTAAAAACGCCCCCCTCCCCCAAACAAAAAAACAGTAAAGGAGTAAAGATGGTTTGTATTTTTAACCAAAAGAACATAACACTAATAAAAACCTGAATTAAATCACATATAAAATTCCATCAAAGAAAAAGGGAAGTTAACAGGAATAAATTTCCTAAACAATGCGCATGCCACCTATATTTATCAGTGGAGGTTTTTATGATAGCGATACGCGCATATCGTAGAAATATTGTGAGAGAATGGGAAAGCGTGTCTGTTTTTTGTTATGGGGATGAGACGACATGAGCCCCTGAACGCTTGCGTGCTGATGGGGGGGGGGGGGGGTATTTCTTATTCGATACCAGTTATTTACAAAAGTTGCTGAATTAACATGATTTTCTGGTATTTTTTCCTCAATTTTTTTGTAAGTCATACCTTTTTATGCGTTTGTTGGAAAAATTAGAAATTCCCAAATTTACAGTCGGGCGAAAAATATGCTTATTTAGAATCCTTTAAGTTATGGTCTGCAAAACGGCTGGGCTCGGGGGCTCGAGCCCCCCCCCCCCCCCCCCCCCCTCACTTTTTGAAAAAGTATGTTACAGAGAAATAGAAAGAAAGAGAGAAAAAAAAAATAAGTGACCTGCCAATGTCACAAATGAGGTATCAAAATATGCCCATCTGACCGTAATTAAATGCTTAAAACCCCCAGAGCTTACGGGGTCACCGCCCCCGAACCCCGATAAGGGCCCTACGGCGGACCCCGGATGCCCATCTGACCGTAATTAATACCTGAAACCCCGAGCTTCCGGGGGCTCTGCTCCTTGGACCCCACCAAGGGCCCCAGGATGCTCATCTGACCGTAATTAAATACCTAAAACCCCTGAGCTTCCGGGGGCTCTGCTCCCTGGACCCCACCAAGGGCCCCAGGATGCTAATCTGACCGTAATTAAATACCTAAAACCCCTGAGCTTCCGGGGACTCTGTTCCTGGACCATATCAATGGCCTTTAAGAGGGCCCCTGGATGCTCATCTGACCGTAATTAATACCTAAAACCCCCGAGCTTCCGGGGTATCTGCCCCCTGGACCCCACCAAGGGCCCTAAGGCGGCCCCTGGGTGATAATCTCACCGTAGTTAAATATTAAAACCTCTGAGCTTCCGGGGGATCTGCGCCCTGGGTCTCCGCCAATTAGTGACCTGCCAGTATCACAAAATAATGAGGTATCTAAATATGCTGATCTGACCGTAATTTAATGCCTAAAAACCCTGAGCTTCCGGGGGCTCAGCCCTTGACCCCGTGCTGAAGCTCAGGCCCTGGACCCCACGCCAATTTACGCTCTACCTGGTCGTTAATACTCCACTTTGAAAAACGTTCCGCGGGGCCTGCATGTAACTAGTAAGAGTGGTGGTGATGCAGATTTTTCTTCTCCTCCCCCTTCCAAACATTTTTGCTCATTACGTCACTGCCCCTGGAAGGTGAGCCCCCTGGAGTGCTTGCCCCCCCCCCCTCCCAATCCCAAACTGCTTCCGGCGCGCCTGATTATACCCCAACATACTTCTCAAGGGGAGAAGAAGGAAAAAAAAGTTTTGGAAGATGTGATAACAAAAATTAAGCGCATATAAAATCGTAAAAATATCACTTTTAGATGTCATTAACAAATCTAAAAGTGGTTTAGAACGTTTCCTTTTTTATCTAAATCTCCCATGTTCTGAATATGTATTGCCAAATCGGAACAAAAGGTCACTTTGCTATATTGATGGAGGCTCTTGAGGCTCATACTGGAGGTCTCCGATTCGATCCCTACACATGATGTTTCGCCCAATTTTCGTTCTCGACCCAGGTGAACTAAAATGGTATACCTCGCAATTATGGGGATAATTATGATTGCCAAACACCAGAAAAAGAAGTATAAATACATATAATAAAATCATGAATATGAACGAATTTGCAATTATATTAATGCTATGACTCTTCATACGTAAAATCATCAAAGAAAATAGTAGCCCCTAAGTAGTGCCAAGAGACATGAGAATATTTAGCAAGCGTGGTTCTAGACTGGGGCGTGGCAGTTCTGGCATTCAACTTCTGCACTTGCCTAGCTTAAATGCATTTGTATAATAAAAAGAAATAGTTCTGACATAATTATGTTTAGGTGAGTAATCTGTTATCAACTTTAATACAGGAATATTTCCATATTTACGCATAATTAACTTCATAATTTAGGGTAAGTTTTCCTTTAAGATTGTATGACTGTGCTGGGTATGATACAATAGTGTCCTGAGGGGTCTGATATTAAACATAGTGGTCAGCAATAAGCTATCATTTCCTGCTGAATTCCATCATGTACATACAAGCAAGGTAGACGATCATTATGGTGCTGGGCGATCAGGCAGTCCATATACTAAATGAAATACACCTGCTGGCAGCAGCGAATAGGGGGGGGGGGGGGAGGGGGAGGGGACAGAACCAGCTCATGCCCCTCCCCCTCCACTTTGAAATCGACTAAGCCATTTTCAAAATGTATTCAAATTTATTCGCGTTTATCTAGCGGTGACTATTACATTAACTCGTTATCGGTTTGCAAAAAAATAGCTGTTGCTAGGTCAGACAAACAATATCCCTCATATCCAAAGTACATCAAAATATGACGACTTGATGCAAACGAACCCGTGAAAGTTTTTTCAGAACACTCACCCTATTCTTTTCTTTTTTCATCTGGTAAAATTATGAGTAAGAAGTAGGCCTATAATTTGTTTTCAAATTCCGATTATGAATCATAAATGCACAGTATGGTAATATATTCAAACATCCACAGAATGAAATCAATTTATATTGAACAAATACATTAAATTCATAATAATATTAGGTATTGACCTCTCACAACTTCAAATAAAACACAATCACGCTTCTTTCTATGCAAATCTAATTTTCATTCTCAAAAAATAGATTTTACAATTGACAACAGTAATATCAGTCAGACACAAATTACATATCAAATAATACTTTATAGGAAGGTTAGGGCGACACAGGCTGGATAATATAAATAATTGGCATGTTAAAATATTTTGTTTAAATGATGTGAACAAAATACGGTAAGGTGTAGTAAACTGAAAAGTATTAAATATACGTTAATAGTAAATGATAAACGAATGATTATATAGTTACAGTAAAAAAACATACTGCAATAAAACTTCGTATTTTATAGCCTAAATGGTGATTTAATTGCGTTTGTCCGGAAAAAAGGTGCTGAAGCTGTTGCTTTGTAATACCAACTAATTTCACTGGAAAGGCGTGTTGAGTGTGAGTGATACCAAGGAGGGTATAAACTTGATCTTGAAGTTGAAGTTCCGGATCATCATCGTGGCACCACTCATCACAACCCGTGTCCATATGTCGTCAACCCGAAGGCGCCATATGTTTTTGTTGAATGTCTTGCTTCCATCGGATCTAGTAGAGACAACAGTCCTTCTCAGCTCCCGGCATATCGTGTCATCGATTGTTTCGTAGTGGTCTGCATATAAGGGCTGTTGCAAACTCTACAAAGGTTTTAAGGTAGAGAGAAGAATCGTTATTATTGTCTTACAGTAATTCAACCCACAAATTAAATCAACACTAAATGTAGCTGCACGTATCGATAGACCAGTTCACGGTTTAATGTCCCAAATGACCCCGAATATCCACAGATCTTCAAAACATGATGAGGTGCACTTTATACATTTTTTAAATAATCACTCCTACAGCGATGGAGGTGCTACATAAATAGCCTTTGCTACCCCTTTTCACAAAATACTTCTATATATGTGTAGGAATGCACTGCTTGTGCATAACTGAATGAATAACGATTACATAACTTACATGAGCACGTATCCAGTATGTTATCTCCGTGCATTTCACAATTTGGTATGCAATGACCTTTATCTGCTCATGCTCAGACTGCAACTACGAATCTGGCTTATTATTTAAACATGACAACTACAATCACTATGAACATGACAGACAAAGAAAGCGGACAAAATATACAGTTCCTCAGGTAGACAAAGGAACATCCCTTTACTGCTATTATTTAAAAAGGTGAACATGCATGTGACACCTGTTCTACACATTTTTACATAATAGCAGTGAAGGGATGTTCCTTTATCTACCAGAGGAACTGTATATTTTGTCCGCTTTGTTTGTCAATCATGTTCATAGTGAATCATAATGATGTGGCAGCTAGTTGGCCATCGTAATGCGATAAGCTATGACCTGGTTACATTCTACTAAATTCATTTGTTACCATTGTACTCAATATTTAGAATGCAAATGTTCCATGTAATGTAAACAAATTAACAGCATACGTCTTTTTCGATTGTCTCGTTGCGAATGATTTCATTCAGCTGTTATAAATAATTGCAGTTCAAAAGCCAGAATGCAAATTGCATACGTGACATGTCGTTAGGTTAGACCAACTATAATTTATGTCCGACTTAGAAACAACGTATGTATGCAGTGTCCATGTATTTGTTAAGTGTAAACTATATGCACAGGTGAAGTTAATAAAAAGAGACGCCATATTATCACTATGAACATGACAGACAAAGAAATTGGACAAAATATACATTTCCTCAGGTATACAAAGGAACATCCCTTCACTGCTATTATGTAAACAGGTGAACATGCATGTGACACCTGTTCTACACATTTTTACATAATAGCAGTGAAGGGATGTTCCTTTGTCTACCTGAGGAACTGTATATTTTGTCCGCTTTGTTTGTCAGTCATGTTCATAGTGTATCTTACACATTCTTGATGAGTCGAACGAACATGGGGCCGGAGATAATGCTTTTGCAGACCCATCTCACCCCCTGTGTTAATCCTCACGGACACAGAGTAATCCTTGGCGAGACATGAAAAAGTACAAAGCACCTTTGGCCAGTTGAGGGTAAAAATGAATAATAATATGATGTTGCCTGGTCGAGGATTGCAAGGGTTTCGCTTAATCTCTCTGTAGAAGGTCGGAATGTGATTGTGATTGTCTGTCATGAATGGCCACAATTTTGGCACTTAATTTTTCTGATGAAAGATGATCCCTTTCCTCATCGTTTCTTTCTTTCTTCACTCTAAACATATCACTACGCCCCTTCCCATTCCACTCCTTCCCCTTACACTCCTTCCCCACCTCTCTCTCTCTCTCTCTCTCTCTCCCCCTTCTATCTCTCTCTCTCTCTCTCCCCCACTTTCTTTACTTCTCACTCGAATAAATAGTCACTATCAATACAATCTTAATGAATTAATGAGGTGATCAAAGTGTAACACAATCTCTAAAAGTAACAATAGCTCATGGTAATTGGGCATCTCACAATTTTACATAATTGCTTTTTCTAAACTTAGTTATCTTCTTCATACTTAAATTTAGTAGATATCCCTCTCATTTTCTCTTTTCTCTTTTGATCATAAATCTTTCGCTTCCCCGTTTCAGTGTTTAACACTTGTTATTATCTTCATTATGAATTCTACAATATCACGATATGCTCACTTAAAGAGAAGGTTGAGTTCTGGGGAGAGGTGAAAAATAATTTGGGAGCGTTATCGTTATTATTATGCAAGTGTGAAAGAACATCGGATGCCAAAATAATGTTCCCTGAAAAGCATGGCTCTTCAAATGCCTTCATATTCTATTGTACAGTGCTTGTTACTAAACCAAGGCTTCGCAAAATTATAAGTTTGATGACTCCAGAACCTTGCAGTACACAGCAATACATATGCTACATGATCAACATATTTTGATCGATTCCAAACCGTTTCTTTCATAATCGCATGACCCAAACTCAACTTTATCTTTAAAGAGAAAGTTGAGTTTTGGGAAAGGTGAACAATAATTTATGAGCTCTTTCATTATTTTGTTTGTTACAGTGTGGCAGAGTTTCATAGAAAAAATGGCCACTGAAAGTGTTTCTCTTCAAATGTCCTCGATATATTACACTGAGTCACAAGCTAGAGGCTGTGGACCATTACTTTCATGCCATCTGTTTGTGTAGTCCCATATACACATTTCTATGTACAGTGCATGTAAATCTGGGCTAATTTCTTATCAATTTGATGATTAAAAAAAGTCACAGTATCCACCAATACTCATTTGCTACATACATGATGAACATTTACAATCGCTTCCACACTGTTTCTCCCACAATGCAATTGCATGAACAGAAACTCAACTTGTTTCTGTAAAGTACACATGCATATTATAGACCTATGAATCTATCTATAACGTCAGGAAGTTCTAAGTAATCCCTTTTAAACCCCAATGCGGTCTAGTTATACTCTATAAATAGAGGTGTCAGACATGTATATGTGTATGCCACAGTATAAGTTTTCCTTCTTTAATGACCTGATAGTGAAACTTGATTCCTTTAGGGAATCCGCATGCAAGCATTAATTGATTGTTTCTTTTCTTTTCATATTGTTTTTTTTTTGTATAATCGAACTTAATTTTCTTGTATTCCTTGTTATTCACACTCCTTGAAAATGAAAATACAATAATAAAAAAAGAGTAAACCACTATTCAGAATTGCTAAAAGACACACGATTAACTCCTGTTATTACTTCGGAATACCAGAAGTGCTGATCTTTAGGCTATAATGAGACGTAAAAGGGGGACCCCATTCTTCAGATAATTAAATGGCAACTTGTCCCCAATCAGCACATCCTCCCATGGTTAGAAAAGGGTCTAAAGGTGTTACATGAATGAGAGAGATAGAGACATCTTTGAGTGTTAAGGTAGTTTGTCCATTTGGAGTGTGAGTTTGAGTTTATTGGTTTCACATTTCACATGCAGATACAATACAGATTTAAAGGAAACCCAGACAAGAAAAGGAAGAAAACTGTGAAATGTGCAAGCTTTACACGATATTGTATTTTGTACTTTCTTGTATTATTAGATCTCCTTCTTTTTTTGACCCATCTGCTGCATGCAATGAATCCAAGTTCTAAGTTGCCTAGAGTTACTTTTTTTAATGGGGGGGGGGGTAGAATTCTGTCATGATATCACAACCATGTTTATAAGATATTCATAAGATATGGTTTCATTATAAAAGCTTTCTTATTATGAAAGTTGCAAACACTACAGGTATGGGCTCTTTAAATTGGCCAAGTCGGTATTGTCTCTGTGGTGTAATGAAGGACAACTTTCCCATTTGTTCCACCACACAAAATTACAAAAATATC
The DNA here is from genome assembly GCA_035222895.1 of Strongylocentrotus droebachiensis. Classification (NCBI taxonomy): domain Eukaryota; kingdom Metazoa; phylum Echinodermata; class Echinoidea; order Camarodonta; family Strongylocentrotidae; genus Strongylocentrotus; species Strongylocentrotus droebachiensis. The sequence goes on along the minus strand of JAVYIG010000270.1, from coordinate 37,837 downwards.
AATTTTTCAAAATATATGCCTCTGATTTTGTTTTTCTTTTTAGAGGACCCGACCCGCAATGATATACACTCCATAATATATTTGGGGTGTAGCGCTGACCCCAAGGTAAAAATTCGTACGAGCATGTGGCATCCTAATTAACATCTTATTTGTGATCCTTGTAGTTCGAGATGATACTGCTTAAATATGATATCATCACATTAATAGCTCACTGAATCTGTTCATATTCAAACAGTATAATAATGTTATAAGATGTGTACTGGCGTTATGAACTATTATTATTTTAATGAGTAGATTTGGTGAAATTTTCGTGATTCATAATCAAATTCTTTATGCCATTCAAAGTGTGAAATTTTCGATAAGATGGTGGCCTATTCGCATGATTAAATTATCACATATTCGAAGGCGGTAGTTTTTGACACAGCCAAGGAATATATTTACATTAAACATAAACAACCCTATCTATTGTAAAAAAAATCACCAAAATCCTTAAGCGAATCCCAGAGAAGTTTCATGTGAGCACTGTCAATAATAATAATAATAATAAACAATATTTGTAAGGCGCTTAATACTGGTGTCTCTAAGCGCACAATATTCTGACTAAACAATGTAACAGTCAGTCTACTCACGCTCTTCTAATTAAAGCTTAGAGATAAAGTTTTTTTTTTTTATTTAGAGATAAAGTTGAGTTCTGGTGAGGCGATTGGGTTGTAAAAAAGAATATGTGGAAGCCAGATCCGAGAAAAGTATATTGTTGAGAACATAAGAACTCATATAATGTGAAATTTTGGAAAAACCATTTAATACAAATTTACTCGATCTTGCTGAATAGAAAGTCACATGGGCTGTACACAAAAAAAAGGAAGAAAGGGACTACCTATGACAGCTTAGTTCTAACTTTTCAGCTCTTTCTCGTCATGTTTCGATATGAAGGCATTTTGAAGAGGGATCCTCTCCTGGTGCATTTTTCCTTTAAAATTCTTTCAAACCAACATAAAAAGAATTAAATAGCTCAGATCTTAAACTCGAACCAGAACTCAGCCTTCTCTTTAAATGCGGCCTATATACTCACGCTCTTTCTAATTAAAGCTTAATGGTCTTGAATCGACCGGAGAGAAGCCCCTCGCCATGCAGCCCCTTCCTCCAACGGGCTATAAGAGGCGAGCCCTGATTGGCCGGAAATCAAACCTAACTGCTGATAATCAATGGGTGTACTAGAAGCCGATGATGAGGTGGAATATCATCATGGCGATTGCTTCCAATTGAGAGAATTCCTAGTCATTCATGTCAAGGGTAACGAGGTGAATTTCAAACTGTACCTTTGAAATGTGTTGAGGTATGGGCACTGTTTCCACTTGTTTTCGATAACACATGGTAAAAATTGTTCGATAAATTTGTTCTCAGTAAATCGAATGCAACGATTTCAGCATAAATTATAGCAGTTATTGTAACTTTTTGTTATTAGGTGTTATGGAACAGGACCCAAAACCAATGATTGTTAGAGACATTTACAGTTCATAGTTTTGTCCTTGTGTGTTCTTTTAATAACAAGCACAGCAGTAATATTCATGTTCATAGCATAGGAGGGTTTTGTTATCATTTCGGCATCATAAATATTCCAAAATACATTGTAGCAATAATACTCCATTCCATTTCGGAATTGAAATACAATTCCTATTGATGAATTTATTGTCTATTTACAGAACATCTTATTCCTTCTCCATCCCCATATTGTTAAAACTCTGAAATAATGATTTCCAGTCGGTCTTCATAGTCTGAGTCCTTTTTTTCGTGTGTCGATATGTGCGGAAAATACATTGTTATGGTGACGGTGGATCATTTTAATTGTATGTTTTCCTGTGACTGACATTTTGTCGTGAAAAGTAACGTGTAATTTTTCATCTTTAGCCTTGCCTGAAGCAAGATTCGATTAAGATTTTAATTTTGTTATAATATCCACCCCATACTGTGTATGACTAAGCCTTATTGATTTTGAAAAGTGATAGTCAATCAAAAAGAAAAGGAAAGGGAAAACAATGACAAACTAGCTTGGCAGAGGATTGAAGAAGATGTCTTAAGTTTATAACTGAGTCATAGTATCCTAGTTCGTTCGCACATGTTGTGAGCTTGAGGTCTGTCTACATTTCTAAGCCCAGAGGAAAACCTTCAAAGAACTGTAACTTGTCAAAGTCCTGAAGAGATTTATAGAACGGTATGAAAGAAACAGATGAATGAAAGTTTGAGGAATATCCGATACGAGTTGAGAGAGAGAGAAAGAAAAAGAAAGAGAGAGAGACAGAGAGACAGAGACAGAGAGAGAAAGAGAGAGAGAGAGAAAGAGAGAGAGAGAGAACGAAGCCTTGAGCATTGTGTCGATCACATACAAATTGCAACATTGTGATACTTAGCGAGCACGTCTCCTCCTTATGCCACGGTCACAAAGGCTCGTACGAACGATAATTTCGTACGAATATCCCTGTTTTTCCATTGTCTTCCCGAATTTCCATTGCCTGAAAATCGTTCGTACGGCGTTCGTAGCAGTTCGTAATGGCATTTGTGACCGAGGCTTAACACTAATATAATTTAATAAATGTCAATTTTCTTGGAAGAAAATATTGAATTATATATTTGAACCTATAACTGAACGCATTTCTTCACACCATTATTACAATAATTACAATTATAAAATACTTTTTGTATTAACAGAAACGAACTGTAATTGAGGTCAATGGCCGATCGCTTTATATCAAAAAGTGGTGATTAATCTGCATGACTTATGCCTTGGGGAATCTCTATTATATCATAATTGCATAATGGTCACCAGCCCCAAACAGCTGGTCTAAGAGCCATGGTAGTACCTTTGAAGACTATTCCGTGTTTCCGCTGTCCTCATAATATCAAATCCCCCCACCCAAAATCTCTCCCTCTCTCTCTCTCTTCCTGTGTCTCCTTAATTGAAGATGTTTTAGATGCAGCAGAATATTCTTGGCTTGGAGAGGCAACTGAACACTCACAAATGAACATGCTTGAAGAGCCAGTGGGATATTCGCGATTGGACACTCGTCAATAGGCAGTGTCCAGAATAGAATGACCAGAAAGCGGGCCTGGAAATACATTGAACCACATGACTTGAACGGTCAGTGGCGTGGCCGCAGGGGAACACGGGGGGGGGGGGAGGACATACCCCCGTCGAATGACGAAAGGACGAACAAAACGGAGTGAGAGAAATAAGGAAGAAAATAGATAGAAAAGAAGCAGAGAGGGGTAGAATTTTGTTCAAGTAAAAATGAGTTAATACTATTTCCATTCTATCAAGTTGATCCATTCATAAGACCGATGCCCCATCCCCTTCCCATGACGCCGGTGCCCCTCAGTAGCTGGACCGAGGCTACACCACCATGAATATTCACTACTTGAAAACTACAAGCCGGTGTAAAACTTACTAAAAGAGAGATAGTACAGATTTTTTTAGGAAGAAAAATGTATAGAGATACAGTGTAGGACTGAAATTTGAGAGACATATTTAGAAATCAGCTGATAAAAAAACAGAAGAACTTTGCAAGATTTAATCGTTTTAATAACTACCTGATTCTAGTATTGTGTTCCTTCATTCCTTTAATGGGAGCAATTGGCAGAATAAAACATGTACCTGAAGATTGTTCGTCAAAATCACGTCTATGATAGTATAATCGTAAACGTTTGGCAACTTTAGCCTCAGTTTTTAGACACCAATTCTTTTCATAATGTTGAAATATTCAAGATTACTGTGATGGTATCATTTAAACGGAGGAATATTGGTTCAGTGATGTCATGATAAAAATGAATAGAAAAGCAAAATATAATGCACCAAATGAATGACTTACTGCAAGCACAATGATTTCATCTGTTTCATCATGAATTCAGTATGACAATTCTACGCAACGCCCGACAGCTGCTTCGTGAAAAAACAATAAGAAAAAAAAACGCAAACTAATAGTATTTAGGTCAATGTACAAACCTTAACACTGCTTAAGGAGTTAATTTCGACAAGAAGGGGGTAGTCATGCACCCCTGTGGTGGCTGGGCGGGTAAGTAATGCACTCGTTGGTTATGATGAATCGCCCCCATTGACATTGTTCCCAAGGGAGGTAAAAACTCATCTTATGACAAATTTTGACCTATATAAACAATGGAAATTATTCGTGACCATTTACATCATCCCTTTTCCGGCTTCATCAGAATTACGTCAACTAATTTGTCTTTTTTTCTAAGCTCGTCAGTTTGGTACTTTTCAAAGTGGAAATATATTGTAATTTTCACACTTATGTTTCTGGCTTCCACAAAACACAAATCTAAGGTATTTCATACAATTGTTTAGAAAACTGCACTAGAAGTTTCCTCTACAGCAGAAGTATTTGCGAATAGTACGTTGCTATGGGTAATTCAGTTGGCATTGCAATGTGATAGTTTATGTCGTTTTAAGTATTAGGTGTACCGTGTACATTAGGTTTGTGACTATAATTTGTTTAAAACTCTAATGCTTGTGTTTCAAAATACATGTAGGTAAACGTATTGACAGATAAAATCAAAATGGCATTACCGTTACGAGAATAACTTTTCTTGAATATTGTTTTCTGCACTAGCCACTTGATTATTTGTTAATTCTATGATTGGTACCATAGCAATATACTTTATAGTATATCATTCACTATCTAGAAAAAGTATATTTAGAAAAATTAAACGGAAAGCAGAAAAGTAAAAGGAAAGTTAGTCCTTTAAAAGAAAAACTTTCGTCGACGAGATGATAATTCAGAGGCAGGTAAAATAATGTGTCGAAACAACATTGATGATTTCTTTAATACTCGGCAGGCACAAAGATTTTTTTCAATTCAAGAGACCTTTCGACTAACTGGGCATGGACCTACTAAGCTCGAGACAATGATTGAGGGTGGGTGCTACTAATTCATGTCTAGTTAATGGATTAAGGATGGTTATTGTAAAAATTGCCTATTACTCACTGAAAGAACTTGCAATATTTCTCTCTTTTTGACATTTTTCTGAAGAATATCAAACTTGCGCTATTTTTCTATGCTGAATCCTAATATAGACATCGTAAGGATTACGCACGTATTACATTATAACGGTAGACCCTAGAACGGATACTATAGCGCGTTGAAAACGGACGAAAACGGACGGGCGGTTTCGGGCGGTTCAGTGAGTAAAAGGAGGGGCGGTTTTGGGCGGTTTAGTTGCTATTGGGGGGAGGGCTTGAGTAAGCTGCGCGCAGGCAGTTGCCCATTGTCGGCTGATTACGCGTGAGGGGATGTAAGTTATTAATACTTAACCGGTGTTAATACTTTTTGGTGGATATTGAAGCTAAGTATGCACGCATGGCATAATGTAGCTCGATCGCTGGCTGCATTAGGGGATATTGGAATGTTCCGCCATGTAGACCTCTGTCTGACATCATTCGAAAAAGAAAATGTCTTTTCCAACATGGGTTTGATGTCACCTGTATGGACAATGCTTCATGAAATAGTAATGCCGTGTACAACAGCGGACAAACAGCCAAATTTTCTTTTATTTCATCACACTTTTCGTATTATTACTATTCAATCATATTTGTGGATAAGATGGTGTGAAACAGTACCTGCATTTTATTAGAAGAAAACATAACAAACTATATACATAAATGTTTTCTTTTTTGTTGTTAAATTATTGAAATTGAATTGAAATTTATTTCCATCATCATGACAATGTATACAAAGATAAAATATGGAATTTCATAACATATAACAATATCAAAATAACATATAAATTGACATAACAGCATTCAAAATATATAGAAAATATGAAGGTTTAAACCATATAGTACAAATGGAAAATGGTGCATCCGTGAACGCCAGTATTGAAAATCCCTGTCACCATGGTCATGATTTAGGAAAATTGTCCTGTAGCTGTCAAAATCGGTATAACATGGTAATCTAAATAATGAGAACAGCTATAAAATCTCAATAGATGGAATGCAGTGACTTGTCGATTCTGGTTTACCACGAAAGCGACATGACAATTTTTTTGAAAATGATAACTTTTCAACAACAAAATATTAGTTTTGATCTCGTAGTCCATCACATTGAAATGAATAAACATTAAAACATGTTTTTAACAAAAAGCATTGATATGAATACGTAGCAATAGCACATGAACACGAATTCTACAGAGTCATTTTAAAGACGGCGGTAAGTTACAGGTATCAAAGTACATCCATTGATTAGTAATCGTCTCATAGAGTCACACCTTTGCATTGACGAAACCAAGATATTGTCTATTTCTAGCTGCGCTCATTAGTTAACAAAGTCCTCCGCGCTGATTGGCTATCGTCATCGCACTCATTAGCCAATGACGCATCAGCTTGCAAGCATCGCCTTGCGTTGTGTCCGAAACCTGGGCGTTCGACTTTCTATCAAACTGAATTTATGTGATAAGTTGAACAGATCCCCCCGTGACTGGAACTATATTTGTCTTACATCAGTGGAGCCTAGTTGCATTCCACCCACGGGTAGGCATTACATTTGATCACAGTAAGTCCGACTGATCGCTATCGGAGTCAGGTTTTACTCAACCTCGCATTTCAAGAAGGGATATATAAATCGAATTCGGTGCGTTTGTGAAGTTATTTATGCTTGGAGATTATGGGGGCAATCCGATGAAGATCATATTGTGACAAGACAGAGAAAGTTTTGATGCAATAGGGGCTGCCATTTGCTGTTTTCGTCGTGGGGTTGCTTGGTTTTTTGACAGCCAGGGATTTATCGACCTTGAAGCATGATGATCTTGGTATCATGCTGGCTTATGCTAGCGATGAGCAGGATGGCGTATGCCGTGGACCTGTTAATGACTCCGCCTGTTGTTCAGGTTTACCAGGCGCAGACTTTCAGGGTAATTTGCGTGGTGACGGGCGAATACCAAGCACGTTACCATTCCATACATATACTCCATCTACCACCGAACGGTAAGGAGACTTATGTAACCAATGACGAGACCATTGCAAGAACATTGAATCAAAATCGACAACTTCGGTACAGTATTTTCAAGAAGACTTCAGGCTCGGGAGCGAACCAAAGGTGGGAGTTTATGTTGACAATTTCGAAAGCGACGAAAGCTGACGTCGGGCGATATCAGTGCCTACGAATCGAGAGAGCCCCTCGGACTACTCAGTACAGTACGACTTTCACGAGGGTTTTCGTAAATGATATCATAGCAGCTAGTCAGGTAGCACCGCAGTGTGCCCTATCTCCGGCCAATCCGTCGCCAGGTCAAACGACAACTTTTTCGTGTTTCTCGATCGGAGAAGCGCCAAAACTTACCTTGACTTGGACGAAGGGCATAAAAGCGCTTCCTTCAAAAAGTTCGAACTCGAGCGGAAAGTTCAACGTTGTGACGTTCCAGCATATTATTTCAGAGTGGGATAATAACGCCACATTCACTTGTACTGCGACTGGGTTAGCGCTGGGTTACGAGACCAGGACATGCTCCGTAGTGCCGTTTGTAATACCAACGAACGTCACTGTAACGTCGACGCAGCGAGTAGAGTCCGGAAAACCAGCGGAATTTATATGTTTGGCCGTATCCGTGCCGGCGACGAACAAATACACATGGGTGATCACCAAAGGTTCAGGGAAGGAAATTGTAGACCGTAGCAGTGGAAGATATGTGATTGAACAAGGAGGTGCATTACTGAGAATCAACTCCGTGACTCCGAGCGATAATAATTCGAGTGTGCATTGCATAGCGAGCAACGGTATGGATATCGAAGGGACAAGTACGGGGACATTGTTCACGGAACCCGTCACGCCGTCGACTGGTCCTCGAGGAGGCGGAATCGGGTCACGACATGGAAAAGGAGATGGGAATTTTGCGTTCTTTGGTAAAGGAGGTGGCTCAGGGTTAACTCCACACCCTGGTCTGTTTACCCCTGGGAATGGCAGACGTGACATCGGTACGAATGGATTTGGAGGAGAGAGACCGAACGTCCCCCTCCTCGTCGGAGGAACCGCAGGTTTCGTGATCTTCATGACCCTCATTGTTCTCCTCCTCGCCATGGTCATGCGAACACGCACAAAGCGACGGAAAACGATCACCAAGTTGGATGTCCAGAGACGTCCCATCAGTATCATCAGCTTGAGCAACGCCTTCGACGTCGAGAAGGCCGACGTGGCGTTGGTGGAAGCCAACACGACGACGCAAGAACAAGCGGTGCCGAAATCGACGTCCTTAAGGAAGTCGGTTCATAGTGTTTCCTCAAGGAAGAGCGGTATCAACCAGGACATCAGTAGGAATCAGCTTGCTGATAAGCTAGCCGCGACGCTTCGCTCCAAAAGCTACGTTTCCTTGGTGGAGACACCCATTCCGACGCAACCAGGGCAATCGGATAAACTCGATGACGACGACTGCGTCTCTCGGGTATCAACAGAAGACTCGGCCTACGACGAACTCACCTGTAGCATGAGCAGTAGTATGGTCCTGAGCTCGCGGTCCAACTCGAACACGGCTTCGCAGTCGTGCTACGGATCGCTGGGTTCGCTTCCGTCGAGTGTCAGGTACAGTCGAGGAAAGGATGCTCTTGAAGTCTTCAAGAATCCTAATCTCCATTACGCAGAGATTGACTGGAGCGGCCGAACACCACCCAGCGGTAAGATAGTGGATGGTGAGGAGAAGTCATTGTATGCACAGATAATGAAAAAATGATCTCGGGAACATTGTGCTCTTTGGAAACTTTTTTATACAACAAGTTAAACCACAAACTTAAAAAGCAACAACGTTCAAGCAAAGCGTAAAGATAACTTTATCTATCTCGTATGGACATTTTATAGTTCTAAATTATTCTTGGGTCATTTTGTAGATGTTATCGAATGTTGTAATCACATTTCAAGCCATTATCTGCATTTTCCCTAATAAGTTTACATTATGTTTTCCGATTGTTTTTCACATATGCCATTGATCATCGTAAAGTTATAATAAATCCAAATTTATATGATGTTCAACTTTTCTCGATGCAATATGAAGTTGGATTTAAATAATTTCCCATCTCCGAGTCGTTCATCAAAGAACAGCTCGCATATAACAAAGCATATACAGTTTATGTAGTACAGGTCTAACTCTATTTATCTATAGACCATTACATTAAGACATTAAACATAACATAATGATATAACACAATCGTTATTTGTTTGAGTTCAAATGATTTCTATTGTAAAATATATTCTAATCTTGAAATATGGTTCCACTAATATCTGAGATAGTCAGGATGAAAACAAAATCAAGTTTGTAAGTTTGTAGGTGGAGATGATTTTTATTTCTCGAAGCATTTTGCTTTTATGATATTAAACAAAAAGAGTTTTCTTCCATTCGGGAGAGAGGTGTGGTAGAACTATGTCATTTGTTTTTCTGATCGGAAGATTACGTTTTGTATGGTGTAAATAATGAACAGAGAGGAAACCATATTAATGTGTATGATATTGATACAATTATGTATATAAAAGCTACTTTTTTCATTAATTAAAATGTATTTACTTTCATTATCGACATTGTAATATCTTTTTAAAATCATACCATAAGAGATATTCCAATCATCCTTCTTATTTGTAACATATTGGCAGGGAGAGAAATTCAGAAAAAACAAACATGCATTTTGGTTTCAAGGTTCATACAGGATAATTCTCCTGGTCGAGTACATGTTGATATGTTGGCTGCAAATTGTAGATTACTTTATTGTCGAATTAGGCCCAGATTGGCATATCATTTACATCTACCCAGTTTGCATTGCTTCACAAATACATTTTTAAGGACTGTATTTATAATCTGATGACAGATGAATGACCACTATAGATCACCATTGACAATTCCCCGGACAACCAACCCCGGACAACTAAAACCGGATAATCACTTCTTCCTTCTCTATCGTTAATACCAATGGGCGGTTTTGCGGGTAGATTGTCCGGGCAAGAAAGTGTTGTCTGTGGATAAGTTACCATGAAGGTAATCTAGGGATAGACGTTCCTGAATCAAACATTAACATTTGTTATGTTTTTGGTTACATTATCGATGTTATCCCATACTTAAAGATTCAATAATAGTTATATCCAGCATTTCTTTTGAGGAATGATTTTTCAACAAGCAACTTTAAATAATTCTCAGTTATTTGCTTTTTGATTGTGTTTGGATTTTAGATCAGAACTTTATCAATTTCGATATTTAATGAAAGGTTTGCAGGTAAAACTTTTTATTTGCCATATCAGGTCAACAGTCCCCCGGGACGATACCCCGGAATATCACCCCGGACCACTACTCACGAACAACTACACCCTAGGACAATTACCCTTGATGATCTACCTACAGGGTATCACCCATTTACTTTCCGAGTTATCAAACAGGTTGAAGCTGTCCAGTGGTAATTGTCCTAGACGATAGTTATCCGAGGTAGTTTTCCTGTTGTCCTAGCATTACTATATATTTTCATTGTTTATTATGTAATGTACGTGATAGACGCTCATCGATATTTGGGACTGTGCTAATGTGTGATTATTTAGTGAGTTTCTTTTTCTTGTGTCTGATCAAGTATTCACAAGTTCAATTCAAGACATGTATTAAATGATATTTTCATAGAAACTAGACGGAGTCGGATTGATTTTATTCTGCAGCTGTTGTATCGTGTGAAGATCTGTAATTTAATCTAAAACTGTTATTTAACACGATCGCAAAGACTTTTAAGAAATCAAGTCAAGTGCAATTTCCATACCCAAATGTGTTTCCTACATAATTCAGAGTACGTAATATGACCTCGTCATGTTTGCTAATTTCAAAAGGCGACGCAAGAGGCTTTGAAATTACCCGAGGTTGGTGTTTTGAAAGTCTTTGGAATCGTGTTTCCATTATCTTTTTCATGAATTTTGTGTTGTTGCTTTGGATCGTTTGTCACATGACATTTTTATCTTAATGAATAACGCCCGTTACATCCGATGCGCCATTTGCCTGACATCGGACTGTGTCAGACAGGCGTCAGTCAGGCGTCAGTGGCTGGTGCAGTCTTTTAAGTGTGAGAGTGTAATCTTAACAGTGACTGTATCAATGGCAATGGAAGTGTGCGTTGAGATATAAGTTTTCAAAGCGCTTGATTAGCGTATAACTGTAATGACGCCTCGTCACATACGTCATTATTAAGATCGCCTGTTTTTCAGTCACTGACTAGAAACAGTAAACATAAGCACCGGGGGGGGGGGGGGGGGATGGAGGAAAACAATTATAGCTAAACAGCTAATACATTGCCAGTAACAACTTCTGTTTTATATACGAATTTTGAATGATGTCCATGTACGTCTTGTTCCTGGGAAATCGTTATTTATTTGATTTATTTATTTACCAACAGCAATACATTTCATACAATAATTTACATATACATGTACAAGAAAAGAAACTATTGGTTGGTAAAAGGGGCCAGATAAAAGCACATGTGCTATAGTCGAGCCTAAATAAATCAAATTAATAAATCAAATAATACCTATAATCAAATACGGTAAGGTATTTGTTTATAACCTTGAATATCAGCTATAGGTGTGCTCACTTCGTGTCCTCAACATAATCAATATCCTTTGTTTACCCGGCTGCAAGGGACATGGGCGGCGATTTCTTTTCATGACCGGGGGGGACGAAATGCGAGGAACGAGGGAGGAGTGACGTAATGAGCCAAAACGTTTTTTTGGGGGGAGGGGAGAAAAAAAATCCGCATCATCATCGCTCTTACATGTTACATGCAGGCCCCGCGGAACCGTTCAAGTTTCAAAGTTGGAGGGGGGGGGGGGGGAAGTATTTGCGATCAGATAGAGCAAAGCAATTAAGTTGGGTGTAACTTTGGCGTGGGGTCCAGGGGCAAAGCCCCGGCGGGGGTCAAGGGGCGGAGCCCCATGAAGCTCGGGGTTTTTAGGCATTTAATAAGGGTCAGATGAGCATATTTTGATACCTTTTTTGTGACACTTGCATGCAGGTCACTAATCGTACTGGGGTCCAGGGGGCGAAGCCCCCAGAAGCTTAGCGGTTTTAGGCATTTAATTACGATCAGATGAGCATCCAGGGGCCGCCTTATAGGGCCCTTGGTGGGGTTTAGGGGGCGGAGCCCCCGTAAGCTCAGGGTTTTGAATATGGTCAGATGACCATACAGAGGCCCGCTTAGGTCCCTGGGGGGGGGACCAGGGGGCGGAGCCCCCGGAAGCTCAGGTGTTTTTAGGAATTTAATTATGGTCAGCTGAGTAACCAGGGACAAGCCTTAGGGCCCTTAGTGGGGTACAGGGGGCAGAGCCCCCGGAAGCTTGGGGAAAATCATGCCATTTCAGTAACATTTGTTAATTAGTAACTGGTATCGAATTAGAAATAAACCACGTTGAATTTTATCGGGGGGGGGGGACTGCCCAAAGCACGAGTGAGTGAGCATAGTGAACGAGAGGGGTCAAGGTAAATTATATTTCATAGCAAAACTATAGTATGAAAACAAACAAAATACCTGTTTCACACTTCATTTTTCTACAATATTAATTGTACATTTTGAAGGATATTATGCGAGGGAGCATAGCTCCCGAGCCAGAAGATTTTAGCATTTTTATTTGTCTAAACGCTGCACTCTTGGGCCCTCCAAAGCCTAATAGTGTGTTGCAGTCTTTAGTCAGTATTTGCTGTACATTATTTTTGTGTACTTTTTCAAATTTTCCGGGGGGGACGATCCCCCCCTACAAAAATCGAGGGGGGGGACGTGTCCCCCCCCCCGTCCCCCCCCCCCCCCCCCCGGGATCGCCGCCCCTGGCAAGGGAACACAACGAACCACGAAAATATCATCATCTGACTTCTATATGACAGGTGAGTCGTATGGGCTTGGCCAACCCACGTCTATGAACTGCTGAAAATAGACCTAGAAGACCATTACTGGCTTCCTTGTATTGTGCTATTGAGCCAAACATCCGCTATTGGGGGTAAATCTCCAATTAATTATAACACCCCAGTTTCCTGAAGCTATAGTCTAGGATTGTACACAAATTGTACACAAATAAAGTCCACCGATTTCCCAGGGATGATCCCATACATCACATACATACAAGCAATGCATAAACAATCAAGTTAAAAACTAAATATATGATGAGGCCCCCCCTAAAACAAAATGCCTATTGATATCTTTAATATGAATATCTCAAATAGCACTAAATTTTTTAAATAAAACTACACCAATTCGTTAATGTTGAGTGCAACGTCTAACAAAGACAATCCTAACTTAACTTCGCCTTTGTCTTAAAAGGTTTGTCTTTTGAATAATCTTTGTTAAATTCACACGAAGTTTATAGTTGATATAAAAACATGTTAATGCCCATGGCGAACTTTTATGGACGATGGCTGTGTGTGTTTTAAGATGTCGCCAATTAGAACCCCGTTGCATTTATATTAATACACCCTGTACTTGGCAGGCAAGATGTGCCTTATCACTTTCCATATTCCATAATTTTATGCACCGGATAAAGTTTCGCTCAAGGAGGGCCCTTCGGAGATTTATATACGTTATATTCCGTTTTATAGATGGGATTTAAAGTGTTAAAGCATGCATGTATATTTAGAAACTAAGTGCTTCAGAAAGGAGGGCCCCCTTAACTAAATAAAGAATGCAATAGTTATAATATGAAAGTCCTAAAGACAGTGAAGGTACTATTGAATACAGTCTTAGAATGTGAGGGGAAAATTCCTTGAAAGTTTTTTAAAGAAATGTCACCAACATTTTTTTTAATACGAGAGAGGGAGGGAGGGGAAAGACGGAGAGAGAAAGAGAGAGGGAGAGAGAGAAAAGAGAGAGAGAGGGAGAGAGAGAAAAGAGAGAGAGAGAGAGAGAGAGGGAGGGGGGGGGAAGAAAAGATGGTTCAACTTCATCCCAGGCTCGGGGTTGTATCCACCTTGTATGGCAAAATCTCCAACCCCACTCGATTTTGCTACGACACTGGATGCTTGCTATATAACAACGGCAAAATAGCATAGTTTTATCTCATTTTTAGGTGGATGGGACCATTGTAAGATTATTCCTCTTTATGATATTGAAATTCACACACCACGCCATCTTTCTTATCACATCAACATGATCAAGATAGATGCCATCATACATAACATCATGAAAGAAAATATCAAAGGAATTCGTTGAATGTTTAAACAGTCATATTGGTTTTATGTTATACTTCTTTCAGATCATAGAAATGCATCAAATGTTTTCACACAACAAACTGATATCATTCAATAAAAAAGCATAACTTAATCAGAACCAAATATGACACGTTAAAAGATTAAAATGACCATTATAGGATTTATTTAAACTTACACTTGACAACTATAGAATACCATGCATATACGTGCATATTCCATATCTATCTATGTATCTTGACCTATCTATCTAACTATCAATCTATCTATTATCTATGTCAAATAGCTACATGTAAGTGCTGCTGGGGACACAATATATTTATGATTGATCTTGAACCACAGCAGAGGCGGTTCTCCCGGGGGGGCAGGGGGGGCACAGTGCCCCCCCACTTTTTCAGATACCCCAAAAGTGCCCCTTTTTACATAGGAAAAGTGCCCCTTTTATTTTGTAAGAAGTGCCCCTTTTACATAGGAAAAGTGCCCCTTTTACTTTGACAAGTGCCCCTATTACTAAATAAAAGTGCCCCTTCCCCCTTTTCACCTCTGACGAGTGCCCTTTTTATTTTTGACACGTACCCCTTTTCCTTCGACATGTTCCCATTTTCCTTTGCAATAAGTGTCCATTTTCCATTCTCATAAATCTTGAAATTATCTTTAATAAGTGCCCTTTTTAATCTCTAGGAAGTGCCTCTTTTCAGGTACGAGAAGTGCCCCCTTCACCTCTGATAATTGCCCTATTCAAAACTGAGAGGTGCTCCTTTTACTTTGACAACTGCCCCTTTTTTCCTTTGTAAGAAGTGCCCCTTCTCCTTTTAATAACTACCCCTTTTTTAAACTCGGATGAGCACACCTTTAATTTTAACATGTGCCCCTTTTTTTCTTATAATAAGTGCCCCTTTTCCTTATGATAAGTGCCCCCATTAAAAAGAGAGAGCTCCTTCCCCTTCTCATAACTACCGCTTTCCCTTTCTAATAAGTGCCCCTTTTCCTTATGATAAGTGCCCCCATTAAAAAGAAAAAGCTCCCTCACCTTCTCATAACGGCCCTTTTTTAAAATTTGAACGGTGCCCCCTTTTCATTCAACAAATGCACATTTTCCTTTATTATAAGTGCCCCTTTTACATTTTCATAAGTGCCCCTTTTCATATCTGGTCAGTGCCTCTTTTCACCTCTGATAATTCCCTTTTTAATAATGATACGTGCCCCTTTTCCTTTCTAATAAGGGACCTGTCCCCTTTTCACCTCTTATAAATGCCCCTATCAAAATCTGATGGGTGCCCTTTTTCCGTCAACAAATGCCTATTTCCCATTTTCGTAAACGCCTCTTTTTCATCAGGTGAGTGCCTCTTTTCAGGTAAAAAAATGCCTCATGTTCACCTCTTATAATTATCCTTTGTACTTTGACACGTGCTCCTTTTCTTTTCTAATAAGTGTCTTATCCCTTTCGATAATTGTCCCCTTTTCATGAAATCATTAAACATGCCCCTTATTTAAAGCGACTAAGAGCAATTTCCCCCAAAGTTCGCTCGCTGCGCTCGCTCGCATTTAAAGATGATATAATTATGTTAGTTATCAAAGGTCTTTTCAGTCTTCCGTTAAGAGAATGTGCTTATAACCCCATCACGATTGGCTTTTTTCCTCTTTATAAGATGTAATTTTTCGCACTGCGACCTCGCAGATCTTTAAAATTTTTCTCGCTCGCTTTGCTCGCTCGTAAATGCATATTCAGACATCCCACCCAACTGTAAAGTATGATGCTTAAGCGATATCTTGTATGATGTATGAAGAGAAACAAATATTGAAATCATCCCTGATAATGTAATCACAATGCAGGGGTATGTACCAATGTCTAAAAAATTGTATATTTTCGCTTTGAGATTTCCCACTGTAGGTGCCCTTTTTTCTTCAGAAAGTGCCCTTTTTTGTTGGTGCCCCCCCACTTTGGAAGTCGCTCGACCGCCCCTGAACCACAGGTTTTTCATAACTTTTTGTCTTACAAAACTGAGAAAATTAGCTTATAAGAACGCTTAGCTTATATTACATTTGCCCTTAATATTTGAAGTTATTCTGAGAAAAATAGGCTATTTAAACGGAAAAGTGTTCTAAAGATAACGGACAGGAAATTCGATGAGCACGTCATTAAAGTCATGTATACATGACTCTTGTTTTTAAAACTCCTCTCGTAAAGGCACGTTGATGATAATGGTGCTATATACATGACACACCTGTGTTTTCCGATGTCTTTTGCGGTTTATTGTATGTGGCATCAGCTTGTAAACTGACAAGCAATCGACGTCGTCTGGAGCCCAATAAAGAGTGTCCATCATCTCTTATTGTTTCAAGCGGTGAATAGTTTTCCATCGTTCACCGTAAATATATTATGATACCGCATAAATAAACGTAATTAAGGTGGTGAGTAAATATTACAGAGAATGTGTCAGAGATCAACATCACGTCAAAATCAATCGACTGCTAATTTAGAATTGTAGATGATTCTTAACTTTTTTTTAGTCAACTTTAACTGACTGTAATCGACTGTGTCCATGACTGTCACAACGAAATAAATCCGATGACTAATTTTGAATTAATTCTCTGTCAGAAGAATCCTTGAGTTGATCGTATATCGCGAGGAGATAATAGGTCTTTGTGGTTGAATTAGTTTGTGGTTCTTCAGCTTACTTTTAAAACAACAGTGGATCAAGCTTCGGACTATTAAATCAAACGTGGAAGAGTTGACGCGGACACCCCTCCTCCCAACTACCGCTGATGATTGCCATTCAGTTACTCACGCAAACTATATTCGTCAGGCTGGTATTAAAGCATGTGCAGGTTTGATATACCCCCACAGAATTTTAGTTTAATTTGTCTCTAATGTGATAGAACAAGATCGCAAAGGCATTCGGGGAAAATCAACCCGAGGTGATTTCAATTACCTTTTCTATCAAAATAATGAGTGAACATTAAATCCGAACATGATTATTTATACAGGGTTTATAATAAATATGTTATCAATTTGCCCTTGTGTTGATTTCTCGAGTGTCTTTGCGATCGTGCTTTTCGATGACAAGTTCTGTCTTGCAAATGCTGAATATAACACATGAAGATTGTATTTATTCAAAGTGAAAGGCATCCCTACTTGGTCGAATCCCGTTGACTGTATAAACTCTAAACTAATACTCGATCATAAAATCATAAGAGAGTGAGAATTGCAAAATGAAAAGGTTTTCTTATACTTTGAAAGAGTGAGTGCATATTTTTCAAGCAAAGGTCGTTCTTAACAACCTGAAAGCTTGCCCGAGGCTTGCCCGATATAGCAATACGTCATTGTATGCAGTTTGGATTCCAAGTATTTTAGTCCTTTCATTAAAAACAATTAAGTTAATGGAATAACTCGTCACTAGGTCCCCAGGAAAGAAACAGCAACCATAAATCAGGAAGATGTCTGTGGATCCGTTTTCCTGGGATTGTTAATTGACGACTGCCTTACTGTCATTAAAAGGTGACTGGTTTTTATTAATTGGTAAGAGTTGTTTTTAAAACATGGGTGATACATAGAACAAAATATGTCTGTCTAATTGTCTCACTCTCTCTCTCTCTCTCTCTCTCTCTCTCTCTCTCTTTCTCTCTCTTTTCGTCTAGCTATCTCCATCTGTTTCTTATAATTCATTCCTTTTCTACCTTACCCCCCCCCTCTGCATGACTAGGCTTTCAATCTGCCTACATGTTTCTGATATCTCTCTCGTCCCCCACCCCCCCCCCTCTCTCTCTCTCTCCCTCTCAGTCTCTCTCTCTCTCTCTCTTTCTCTCCCTCTCTCTCACTCGAGTCGGCCCTCCCACTCTCTCTACCTTCTCATCTATTCTACCTCCCCCCCCCCTCTGACTAGGCTTTTAATCTGCCTACATGTTTCTGAATCATAATCTCTCTCGCCCCCCCCCCCCCCTCCCCCTCTCAGTCTCTCTCACTCTCCCACTCCCCCTATCTATACTTTCTCCTCTATTCCTCCTTTTCCACTCCCCCTCTCCGACCCTTAATGTTAATGTATAGACTCTTTCTGCAATTTTTCCCGTAAACAGTTCCCATTAATAAAGCCAAGTTTTACTATCATACCAATCGTTGTTCTTTACATCTTAGTTTGATTTTTTTTTTAATTCTAACGAGTTAAAACCTCTAGCACCTCCCAATACACAAAGAAGAGAAAAAGAAACGGGTGAATTAGTAGAAAGAAGAAGAATTAGAACTTATAAGAAGAAGAAGAAGAAAAAAAAGAAGAAGAAGAAGAAGAAGAAGAAGAAGAAGAAGAAAAAAAAAAAACCTAGAACTTAATTAGACCCGGAAGCTGGGACATCCCCCCCCCCCTTGAAGTTAGACCTGGAAGCTTGGCAGCTGGAGACGGCTTTCTTCCAGAAGCTTTGGTATTCAAGGTATTCAAGGTATTATGAGAAAGGTTGAATGAGTAGAAAAAAAGATATTGATAATTTAAAAAATTGATGAAGAAAATCAATGGAGGGCAAAATATAATACATGTAGACTATACTCTTATTTCCACGGAGTCAAATTTCACTCTAAATGGCGTCAGCTGGGAGTCAACTCTATTCCTACTATTCCGAATCAATTTGACTCGGATTGTGTGGCATCAGCTGAGAATTGACTCAATTCAGAGTCAAGATGACTCCTTTTCCGTGTCACTTTAACTAGGAATAGAGTTGACTCCCAGCTGACGCCATTCAGAGTGAAATTTGACTCCGTGGAAATAATAGATCTAGGAGAAGATGTTATTTTGAATATTTTCATTTTTGCACACTTTTACTTTATTTGTGTTTCGATACATACATGTTACACTGAGACCTACAGCGAATCGGGTAAATAATAGGCTAAATAATAGGCCTAGATCTAGATCTCTAGTCAAACTATACCGTACCGATGTTGATAAATTTACAAACAGTTATCACTAGAACTTGTAGTAGCTAGAAGAAAGGGGGAGAAACAAGTTCGCAACATGGCGTCCTCCTCGTCTGCCACGGCCTCAGGGCAACCCGAAGTAGCTTTCTCCAGTTTTATGACTGAGGTAATTATTTTTGGCTTTTAAATATGATATTTAACCGAAGTTGATCTCATTTGCATAAGAAAAATATCATCTTAACTCGGAAACTGTAAATGAATAGTGGTGTTGTTAGTTGTTGTTCTCCAGTGTTGTCCCACGTATTGACTTTTGTGTGTGTGATGAAAGGGATCTATGTCTGTGCCTGCATACAACATGTACAATAAAATAAAGATTAAAGATAAACTTTAGTACTGGTAATGCGATTGCATTGTGAAAGAAAAGGTGTAGAAAGAATCAGAAACAGTTGATCATGTAGCATGTAAGTATTGGTGTGCACTGCAAGGTTCTGGAGTCATCAAAATCATAATAAATTTGACCGAGTCTTGGTAAAGTAACAAGCACATACACAGAAAGCTATGTATGGGACAACACGCATGGTGTCGGGGTTGGTACTACCTTGATTCCTTGTCTTTCTATGCTCATTACTCAGCCAGTATACATTTTCTTCCAAAATTGTTTGGCACATGTCATTTATTTGTAATCTTGAACATTCAGTGTAAGTTTCGTTTGATTCTGTGAGAAATAATTTTCTTTTTTTTACCAGTACTCAAGTTTATCTTTAAAGGTAGACCTAGACAGAAATAACCGTCAGCCACCCGTCAGGTATAGGGAATGGATAGTTCTTTAATAAAGTTTAAGTCATACGTAACCATTTTTTAAGTTTGAGCAATTCTCATTTTCGTCATAAACTGGAAGTTCTAGATCTAGATAGAGTCTATTCTGAAATGTTCGTTGATTTTTCTATTTTATGTGTGCGTCACCTGTTCAAAGCGTGACATCTTAATATCTCCTTGGTGTGACGTTATATTATGCATATATATACACATTGACATTGCCATTGAACTTAAGTTGCGCTTAAGTTAAGTAGTAGGCCCTCTCTCACTTAAATTCAAAACCTCTCAAGCAGATCAGCCAATGCCCAATGGGAGCGCCGCGCGTAAACTCACTGTGCAGCACTCAATGCGCAAAGTTCTTCATGGACCCCCGGGGGGTTAACTAGCAAATATTTTGCCGTAATCCAGCGACCAGTGTGAACGGTTTGCCCTCATATTTTCTAATGATATTCTTCTTTTCTAGGCCTAGTTCAACTTCTAATTCTATGGGACTTCACAGTTCGATTTAGAAAAATGATGATTGGAAAGAAAATAGATCTAAATTTCATATATTATTAAAATAACATCAACAATTATTGTAAAACATCAAAGTATAAGGACTTACTTTAACTTCAAGCTTATATGTCAGCTTTCTTGAAGCTGCTGCGCACGATTAACATTGCAAAACCTTCCCTCAGGCCAGCCCTCTCTAACCTGTATGATGTACTTCAGTCTCTGTTCAGAGGTGGTCCGTGGAGCCAGACGCAGGCTCAGCAGAACAATCGTTAATATCAGAGACTGAATCTTTTGGTCTAATTATGAGGTTCATTTGTTGAAGAAAGTATGATGGGTAATTTCAAAAATCTGTATTTCTAGACTCTAGACCGGACCGCAGGAAGATGTCAATCTAGACCGTCTGTGAGGTTATGTTTCTTTGAAGAATAATTGATTCCCCTTTGATCAGATATAGACGAAACAAGAATCTACATAAAATGCCACTCGATACCCGGGCAAGATATATGGGTACCTGGCAGGACTTGATTCCTTAAACTGCTAGAGCGCAATAATGGGAGCCATGCTAAAGCCAGGATTGTAGTTGTGGAGCGGCAGGAGTATCAAGTTTGACAGACATGAGTGCTATACAAGAACCCACTTTTATTAATGTTATTAATAGATCATTCTTTAAACTGCCAATTTGTGAATACCTTTTCAAAACCAAATAGACTGATGCAAATTCTACATAAGGTCCAAATGAATCATGATGCGCAATTCAATCAAGTTATGGTAGTTAAGGCAAGGATTGCAAGGCAGCATGAATACATAAATGCACTGAGTATGCATATACCTAAATGTAGCAGTGTGCCAAGACTCAAGAGTAAGTGAGTGTGAAATTTTGAAGTTAAGAGTTTGAGATTTTCTGACTTTTTTTCTCAATGTTTTTTTTTTCTTTTTGTCTCTTACAGGTGAAGTTGATAGAGAAGAGAGATTCAAGTCTGACACCCAAGCAACAGATTGAAAGATTGATCAGACCAGGCTGCACTTACTTCAACCTTAACCCATATGAGGTATCTACATTAAAGTGTAGTGGGTATTAAAGACCCTACCCGACGAAAATACACTTTATATCAATGGAAAGCTGAACGAACGTAGAATACAAATATAAAGAAAATTCAAAATATTACCCTTTCAGTATTGCTCAAAAGCAAAATCAAAACCTCATTTTCTGTACCCCTCCAAATTACGGGTCAACAGGGGTCAAATTTGCCTCAGTTACGTTGATGACATAGCATTAATTAATGCAAAGTCATTGTGAATATGTGTGATCAATGTAAGATGATGTTGTCAAGTTGATAGTATAGTATTAATGACTGCTTTGAGAGAAATAGATATTAAAGCAGTCATTAATACTTTTATATGCCGAAAAAAAATAGACTAAAAAATAAAAAAAAATTTTTTTTTTTTTTTGTCGAAGATGGGATTCGATCTCTTGCGTACAAAAGGTGATGTATCTAAAATCAATGCCTTTTTGTTTTTGGAAGTTTATTTTCGTCTTCATGTCAACAATGCAAGATAAAATTGTCGGTAAGATCGATCGAGATTCAATTGTATTGAAATTACCGACCAATTCTTTGCACGCGTACGGTATCCTCAATCGCTCAGACCATTTTTTAACATGTAAACCTATGGGGTAACCATGGAGACTGAACTATTTTCCCGGTAACCATGGTTACTGGGATTTTAGAACTGTTTTAACCATGGTTACTGGGAATTTTACAGAAATAGTTAAAGTTTATGAATGCAATTTCGACCAATCAGATGGCTGGATTTCTTAAGTGAGGTATATAACAAGTTTTAGATTTCGACTTTTCAGAGACCGTTTACTTCTCTGCCAAACACTAAAATAGATATAGTTGAGGGTATTGTAATCTATGGCTTATAAGCTTTCCGTTGATATGTAATTAATCTAAATCATTGGTAAAAAAGCAAGCTTGATGGGTAATTATGGGACACAGATTGCCTTTGATCTCGCAGGCTCGGCCTCCATATGAATCAATTGAAACCACCTTGAGTGTACATGTATGTACAGTAGATCAATAAATGGACTTAAATTCCAGATACTGCAATTTGTGTGCTCCTATTACCATGGCACATCCATAAAGTGCAGGTGTTATGACATTTGCTACAGCGACAGTTGTTCTGGTCTTTATTTTGTCAAAGATGTACATTTAGAAAGATTTAAATTTGGTTTCAGGTTGCGTTGGATTTAAAAGGGTTAGAGTTAGGGTTAGGTCCGGCCTGTCTGGGTCAATTCCGATGGTGTAGAATATTGACTGCAGAGAAATTGTTGTAAAAACACCATGTCGTAAAACCACATCACAGCCGTGGTAATCATCTACATACAAGGTAGTCTACATGTATTTGGAGCTAGAAGGGCATTAGCTCATATATTTCCACACAGTTAATGCCATTCTGGTTTCAAAAAGATAATGTACATGTACATGTATGTATATTGATTGGTTTGTGGAAGGGGGGGGGCAGTATTATTGTACCCTTTCAGTCCTGTGATCTTTGCTATGCAGTGGGGTATACAATTTGATACTTAACTTTTCATACTTCTCATATTATTTTTATATCTGTAGCCTTTTGTTACCCTTACATTTTGTTTTCATGTAATTCAGGTTTATTGGATTTCTAAATTTCTAATAATTGGTAGCTTATTTCTACCTCAAAATCCATCAACATGACAATCTTCTCCTTTGATGAATTCTTCTAATTCTGTGTCTCTTTCTTCAGGTTTTACAAGTTGATCCAAGCATGGAAGTGCCTGACATCAAGAAATTATACAGAAGGGTAAATTATTTCAATTATTCATCTTCAGAAGTGTTAATCGTTATCATGCTTTATGTCTACATGTCACGTGTTCTTACTTTCGAAGGCTTATTCAGATATGGCATGGTGGTAAACCATGAAAAAAAGTCGCTGAGGTTATTTTAACATGAATAGCACCTGCGCGCAACAAAGGACTTGTACATGTCACTGAGCTCTGTCTTATAAGATACAGAAATGTGAACCGTAATACACTTTACATCATCATAAACAACTGGCACGGTTTTCCTGTGTCATATCTGAACGAGCCCTTAGAAGTTAGTTTTATCACAAAGACACACAAAAATATGAATTTATTTTCATTGGAAGTAATTTGATTAAAGGGGAGGTTAGCAATCTGCAACTGGCTGCCTTTAGCTTAAACTGTTTGTTTTCCTCAGGTTTTTAAACCATCTTTCCAATATTTTCAGCATTGAGTTTTTTTATAAAATGCTATTATTTTTTGGCAATACATGTATAGTAGTGACAGCAGGGGCCCTACCATAAAATGTGATCGATCAAAGTTAGCCAATTATTAAATAAAGACGGGCCAAGATTTCTCTATTCCAAGTCTTTTCTTTCATTAAAATTAAAATAACAATTAACTATGTAATGTCAAAACCAAGTATACAACACCTTTGTGGTAAAATGTTAGGATATTTAATTATTTATTTATTCATTTATACATTAATAAATCAATTTGTTTTATTTATATATTGATTTGTTTAAACTTTAAGTCTATTTTAGTAATGTGCATGTTATCCCATACTGGACTGTGTCTGTGACTCTGTGGTCAAAAGTGCGAACGCAAAAGTAGAAAAGTGAAAACAATGACTTAAACAAAAATTATGAGACCCCAAAATAAATAAACAAAAATGAATGAAAAATAAAAACTCTTTTGGAAAGCATGTGCTTTGAAATGGATGACTTGGAAATTGCAGAATAAATGAGCCACTTGCTTACTCATGTGCACCTGGGGAAAATGACATGGATTACATTTACAGTATGTATTATTTGTACAAGATTTGTAAAGAGTGCAATGTGCAGAATTGCACTGGAAAAAAAAAGTCATATCTATTTTTATTTGCCCTTGTACTTTCACATTCATATTTGATCATAGGAGACAATATGTGTCTCAACATTTCTTTCAGTAGTGAAGTTTGTCCTATTAGTTTGGGTGGAAGGGCAAATTTGTGTTTCCTGGATTGTGGTATGTGGTCTACTCCCCGGGATGACTCCAGCTTGACAGATAGTCCTTAGCTGGTCATTCTATTAATAACCTCATAGGATGGTGCAGATCTTAAACACAAGAGGGAGCTATACATGCCAGGGAAATTTAAAAAAAAAAAAATTTCGGGGGCTACTTTTCAAGCTTACCTGCATACAAATAATACTCTAAAATTTGTTTTGCATTGAACTCTATGCAAATTTACGGGGGCTCTTTTGGGCATTTCGGGGGCATATTCGCCCTGAGCCCCCATGTATTTTTTCACTGATACATGCAAACCTGAAGGTCATTTCATAGCAAGTAGAAAAGTGATAGTTACATATGTGTCACCAGAATCACTCTTGTTTATAGGTCAAATTCATGGAGCACCGATAATACATGTAGGTCACTCCCATGATACACAAGAGGGGGCTGTATGTTTGATTCCACAGTGGATAGGGAAACCGCTATGGTAGTTTATTTTAGAAGTTGATTTATTCTTTGAGCAAAGACCCTTAAAAATATCATGAAATCCATCATAAAGAAAAGGCCATTTAAAAAAAAAATCTTCTTACATGGTTGTAACCGTAATAAATGTCTCTGTGCATTCTTCAAATGTTGTAAGGTTGCTGCAAAGCCAGTTTGGGCCTAGGGTAAACTGTTATTGCCAAACACATACAGGTATTTATGATTAGTATTATCATTTTTAATACCCCCATATAAAACCAAAGTAACCCGTGGAGACCGGTCATTTCTTTGAGCTGCCCCTAGATTATGGAATAGATTACCACTAGATATAAGGAAAGCCCCATCACTAGAAAATTTCAAATCAAGACTGAAAACTCACTTGTTCATGAAGTAAGTTGGCACAGCATTTATGAGCTCTTGCAGCGCAGTAGAATATATCCACATAGTTACTGCGCTTTACAAATCAATATATTATTATTATTATTATCATTATCATCTTTGCTGTTTCTTCTTTCTAGTTATCTATACTGGTGCATCCGGATAAGAACATGGATGACAGGGAACGAGCACAGAAGGCTTTTGATGGTAAGCTCCATTTTGTCTTGATATTCATCCATCTTGATATTCATAAAGTAGAGGTGTCGTGGTCGAGTGAATACTTCGCTGGACTGTGGATCACAAGGTCTGCTGTTCGAGTCCCGCTGTGGCACTAATGTTATTTGGCAAGATATTGATCTACATTTGACACTCTCCACCCACATGTTAAATGGGTACCCAGTAGGATGCGAAAGTTAATGTGGTTTAGATGAGCAAGAGTGCGCTTGTAAAAATGACACCTGGCTGGAATGCTCCCCAGGGAGTGGAGAATGCTCATACATTTTGTGCAGGTAAGCCTGAATCCGTTTACCGTGGTAATAATAGGGACTTTTCGATTTGCACGTTTATAAGTGGACTGCGACGTATGCGGTCATTTTTTAAGCAGGGTTGACGAGGCACGCTGACTGTTGTTTGTTACCTTTTCGGTTTCACACAACTACGACGCTCGCTTAGTGAGCGCGAAACTCTATCGAATAGCTAAAGATCCAACAACAAATTCGGTGCAGGGACTGTTCTCAAAAATTATGCTGCAACAGATCAGCGATGCATAAATAAAATGTTTTTATTTTATGAATTATTCTGCTTAGTGAGCGCGAAATCGATCGAAAAGCTAAAGATCCAACACACCAAACTCGGTGCATGGGACTGATCTCGAAAATTATGCTGCAACAGATTGGCGATGCATGAATAAAATGTGTTCATTTCATGAATTATTCTGCAACAATTTTGATTTAAGGGAAATTACAGACACGAAAATATGTTAATTTAAGAGAATTCACGCTTCCACCACTCTCTGGTTCTAGAATTAGGTCAATTGGGTCCATTTTGTGACTTCAATTTGATGTTTCGTGCCTACAAAAGATTGCTTACGAACACGACTCGTCACAGTTTGCGAACGAACGGCAAAACAAGGGCGAACGCGTTCGAGAATTCTGCTACGAACGATGAGCTCGTCGATGCGCATGCGCACTGCTTCAAAAGTGACCACATACGTCGCAGTCCACTAGTGAACGTGCAAATCGAAAAGTCCCTAATATAACTGTAAAGCCCTTTAATAGGGACGACATCGATGTATTAAGCGCTATACAGTGCATCCCATAAAAAACGAAACAGAGAAGTATCGATGTTTTATCATAACTTAATCACAACCATAATTAATGAATGATACATATTTGGAAAGCTTAGAGTCTCCTCTTTCAGTTGATGCTACTTAGATGATGCATATTTCACGCATGAGTGATTAAAAGCAATTTGAAGGAAGGAAACCAAAAAGACATCTGGCGAGCGGTATCTGAATTTCGAAGAAAAATTAACATTTCTAGAAAGTTAATTTTCTGCCCTTTCATATGACACCTCAATCAGGAAAAATGAGCGAGGAATAACAAAGTTCTGTTTGTTTAAAGTAGCCCTTACATTTTCATAATTTTAACAAACGAATTCGTTTTCACTGGGTGCCTGCCGTAGCAAAAAGCAGATTTGACAAAAGACTTAACTCCGTTTCGTTGACAATCAGCCATGCATGAAGACTCTCGTCTACGGCTGATTGTCAACGAAACGGAGTTAAGTCTTTTGTTAATTTCGTTTATTGATACGGCAGGCAGCCAGTGAAAACGAATTCGTTTAATAAAATTATGGAAATGCAAGCACTACTTTAAACAAACAGAACTTTGTCATTCCTCGCTCATTTTTCATGATTGAGGTGTCATATGAAAGGGCAGAAACTCAACTTTCTAGAAATGTTAATTTTTCTTCGAAATTCAGATACCGCCCGCCAGATGTCTTTTTGGTTTCCTTCCTTCAAATTGCTTTTAATCACTCATGCGTGAAATATGCATCATCTAAGTAGCATCAACTGAAAGAGGAGACTCTAAGCTTTCCAAATATGTACCATTCATTAATTATGGTTGTGATTAAGTTATGATAAAACATCGATACTTCTCGGTTTCGTTTTTTCTGGGACGCACTGTATAAAAGCGAAATATTATTATTAACCTGGGACCATTTTCTTAAAAAATGTTCTTTCATGTAAGGGAAAATTATGTCCATTTTCATAACATACTCAAAATGGCATGAAACTAACACTTAGCATTGGTGCTTGCGCAGATGTCTTTCTTGATTTCATGCGAATGCAGCTAGCTTTGTGCAGACATCAAGCGATGACTTGTCCTAATTTTTATTTGCTACGACAATTAAAATCATTTTATTAATATAAAATATAGCACCGTTTTTAGAATACTACACCAGGTAACAGATAATGCCCTTCATTTGTTTTGTTATTCAGAAATATCCAAACAAGAGATTAGCTGACAAAGAAAAGCACAAAACCTAAAAAATCACTTAAAATTTGTGTTTGTTTGTGACCTAATATAGAGTTTCTCATATGTGTCCAGCACCTTACAATTATTGAGGTATTACACAATATATCCAGTTTTAATTTAGAACATTACCCCCCCCCCCAGAAAAGAACTAAATCAAATAAAACAAAATGAAAACAACAGTGAAAGATGCTTACTGCACTGTTAGTTTGTTAGATATATTTGTGTCAAGTGATAAGCCGAAGTCTGAATGAAAGAGTTACGTATCAGAATTGCCACAGTGGTGCAGCGGCCAGGATATCTAATAATCCTGGATTTAGCTCATGCTGCAATCATAATTGTAAACCTTTAGGTCAGTCAGGAACCCCATAACTTTTACAAGCCGATCGCATGTCTGATTATCAAGATATTTATGATTGAAAATAGAAATTTTATGTGTTGTTTTCCTAACTGTTATTATAACACTACAGTCTATTGGGGGAAATGAGTTTGGTAAAACTGGTCACTCAAAGATTTTAATTTTTTTGAGGCACTTCATGATCATTTTGAAGCGCAGTTTTGTTAGGGCTTCAATATAACACCATTTTACAGACTTGCACAGATAACACGTAGAGCCACGCATCTCAGATTTAACATTGTTAAACAATGTCTTTAAGTATCGAGAATGATACCATAATAATCCATTTTTGCAATCATCTCTTTTCAGCTCTGAGCAATGCCATGAAGACATTGGAAGACGAGACAAGCAGAAAAAGCATCCTGGACACGATAGAAGAAGCAAAGCAGAAGACAGAGTTCTTGGTAAATATTGAGTTATTCTGTTTCTTGATCAAATCATCAAACACGAAAGACACCTTGACAATTGCTCCGATTTTGGCTCCTCACTGCCCTGGATTGGGTATGTCAAGTCTTGTAAAATTGTATCATGCAGTGCCCTGTCATGTCATTAACTCATATCCTGCCATGAGACTGCTAGCGCGCTATTGTTATAGTGCTCTGTGCACGCGAGCGCGCTATCGATTGATTGCTTCGTTCATGCTAGCGAGCCACCGCTACTCTGCTTTGTGCACGCAAGGGCGCATATGTAATAACAGTCATTGTTCATGCCCATTGCACCGTGCTGAGTGCTTTTGCAGCGCTATTGAAAGTACCATCGCGTGCATCAGATTTTCGGCTTTGGATTACGCGTCTTTGTATACAACAGTCAGATTGGATTTTCTCGAGTAATTCAGCGATTTGTTTTTTGTAAAGATTTAAATAACACGCACTTGAACCAACCTTAAAATTAACTTGGCACACAGGAGATTTGTGGCTGGCACAAAAGGGATTAGCACTGTGGCACTGGGTGCATTGTATGGGTGGCAGCTTAAGAGTTAAGAGCAGTTCTTGATATCAGGGGCGCCATGGCATGCTTTGTTCATGCAATGTTGATTCCAAAGTTAAAACTTTTCACGCCCTGACATGCACTGGCATGCTTTGTCAGGATACAGTCATGCCAAGGTTGCGTATATTTTTCTGATTGTGCACAAAAGTGAACCAAAAATTGAGCCATTACAATTTTGGAAAGTTCCATTCTGGCAGACATTCTTTTATCTACCGCACTTGTCCATGATTGCTACATGACCACCTTTCTCATCGTCCCACATTGGCACACCAAAGGGCCTGCCATTGCGTGAACCATTTTGCATGCAAGTGTTGGGGCGGCTATAGGCACAGAAAAAGAGATCCGAAGCTATCACAATGTATTCCTCAATGTAATCATTACATAATTAGACTGAAATCATGTGGTTGGTAACATAAGGGACTTGCCCAAAGAAAAGAAAGAATTTTCTAATAATCAGAATACTCCCTCTTATTTTTCTCATATATTTGTTGCAAATGCGTAGCTGCCAACAATACTTATGTTCTGCCTTCAAACTACTGTTATGAACTATGCGTTCCTCTCATCTTCTTTAAACATTGGTATAGTACAGTCAAACCTGGTTTGGCGACCACTTATCTACAAAGATAACATTTTCTGTTTCCCCTGAAAGTGGTTTCTCATTGAAGCATGTACTAAAGGAACCTGTTTACAAAGACCACTTTGTGTGTTTCCCTAAAGCAGTCGCTATAGACAGGTCTGACTGTACCATGAAAATAAGATGTATTCTTTATTTCTTGCTGTGGAAGATTGGCAGGTATGCATATTGTGTGTTTTTACATCTGTTCAATGATCCGTTAAACTGTTTAACTTTTGTTTTGATATACAGCTAGGTGAAAAGAGGAAGCAATTGAAAAAGGACGATAAACCTACTGCAATAGAAGAAGATGATCCGCTGAAGGTATGTTGTATTTTAGATATGTAGAGGTACAGTGGTTGAATGGGTACGTCACCAGACTGTCAATCACAAGGTCTGCGGTTCAAGTCCCGTCGCGGCACTAATGTCCTTTGCCAAGATCTTGATCTACATTTGCCACACTCAACCCAGATGATGGAAATGGGTACCTGGCAGGAATTAATTCCTTGAAATGCTAAAGCACCGTAATGGCGCTCATCCCTGCAAACAATGTGATAATCTTCAGTTTTGTCACAGTGAAAACAGTACGAATGGAAGCTGTAAAACTGTTCTACACATATTTTTTGGCACCAAATTATGATTTGTTTTCTTACTTTGGTTTCCCAGTACAAGGAGACCCTTCACAAGAACACGGTGAAGCTGTTCGCCGACTACGCCATCAGGAGGAAAGAGATTGAAGAGAAGGAGGCGAGGATCAAGAAGAGAGAAAGGGAAGAGGAGATCAAAGAGGAAGACAAGAGCAAGAAGGCGAAGGAATGGCAGAAGGATTGGGAGGTAAGGTCAAAGTATAGAGATATCGACTGCCATGAGAGGCCTGGCTGTTTTATAGGCTCAAGGGGTCATGGTAGGATGTGCAGGTCCCCGAGAGCCAACAGTCAGGCTTTGAATATTAAAGCAGTCGATATGTCTTTTATATATCAAATTGACACAAAATTTACCAAGAATTATTACCTTATCCTATTCTTGAGTACCGGTAAAGATTGGTTAAAACATCACAGAAAATCTGATAAACTGTCTGTTTATCACCGCCCGAAAATGACTGAAATTTTTGATCAGTTGGGTATCGCAGCAAGATTTTATTATTTTCCCGGTAACTGGAATTTTGCCGGGATTTTACTCTTGAACTATTAAATGTTTTTGGCATTTTTCGTTTCTTTACGGGAATGGCTGAAATCACGACGGCAATGTCGACCAATCAGATGGCTGGATTTCTTAAGTCAGGTATATAATTAAAACTATAACAGGAGGTGATGTCAAATCTCTGCTCTTCCCCCGAGACTAAGACAAGGTACATGATACATGTAGAAAAAGTCTTGAGATCACCAAGAGATTGTAGATTTAATTGTGATCCAAAAAGCAAGCAGTCAATACAGTCAAACCTGCTATAGCAACCACCTGCATCAAAAGACCACATGTTTATTTCCCTTGAAAGTGGTTTCTCATTGAAACATGTACTTAAGGAACCAGTTCATACATGTACATGTACATGTAGATACCACCTGCCTCCTCTTTGAGTGGTCTTTGGATCCATAAATAGGGATCTTTTCATATAAAAACCTGTATATCAAGATGTTATTGTGTGATTAATTTACCGTTGTGGCAAGAACGTGGCACGAAACAATGCGCAAATTATGCGCAAACCATGCACAAACTAAAATCGTGCAAGTATCAGGGTGCCTTTATACATACATTAATAAACTAAGGATATACATTAAGGCTGTGCACAACAGTGTAATGAGGTACCCGAGTACACTCCCAGGCTTACAAGCGAATACTCGAATATTCAGACGCCATGTTTTTTTTAATTTTTTTAAAATTTTTTGATTTATTGATTTTTTTTTTTTTTTTTTTCTTTCTTTTTTTGCCACCACCATACCCCTGGTGCAGTATCACAGTATCGCCGAAAAACGCATGCAATTTTACCTCGAGTTGCAGTTGAAGGCGCCGATTTAATAATAATAATAACAGTAAACAATGCTGTTTTAAAAACCAAAGATGGCAGAATAATCCATTGTCCTCTGAGTCCAAACAGAAATCTGGACATTTGGTCCCAGTTTCTGAGTGGTGAGTTTGACAGTGCTTGAGTTGGGAAAAAATTTTACCAACGGTACCATGCCAGCGGCCGCCGCTCTCCCTGGCACGTCTAAGCGTGGGCCTGGACAGTGTTTTTTTTTTTTTTTTTTTTTTTCGGCTGAATATTCGGGTAAGAGAAATCGTACCCGAGTAGTTGTCAACCGTGCGGGTACTCGAGCATTCAACTACCCGTCGCAGCCTTAATTATACATGTGCGAATCGTGACAGATTTCATATGGAATTCCTTCAGAGTATGAATCTAACTGAACTCTATTCTCTCTCTTTTGTTGTTGTGATCAACAGGATGGAAGGGACAAGAGGGTCCACAACTGGAGAGATTTCAGCAACCATGACACCGCCAAGAAAAAGAAGAAAAACAGGATGGCCTTTAAGCCACCCAAACCCAAGCTGGAGACGAGATAAACCACACAATCTACCTGTAAAACATCATAGACAGTGCCATGTCATTGTAAGAACACGGAGGAGACTGACAATTTTGGATCCAATGAAAGTGGAGATTAACCCCCTCACTGCTACACTCTCTCATTCCTATAGCCGTGATACAGGAATCACTTGGTTCTACAGGTGATGGGTTCAGTTTGTAGAATGATTCAACAAAATTAAATTACATTGTTCTATGGATTTCGTCTCAGTGGAAGTTCCCTTCTTCAAGCGCAGTCTAGCCTTTGTTCTTGTTGATATCATGAACAATGGCACTTCAATATGGAACCACTGAGGAGACTGATGATGTAGAATCCATTGGAAATGGAGATTAACCCTTTGACGACTGAATCTCTTATTCCTGTAGGCTTGATACAGAAACTACTCACGTCCTGCAGGCAATGGGTTCAGCCTGAGTCTGTTGTTACAATGAAACAAGAAATATACAGACATCATTTATTTGGATGTCGACTCAGGAAATGTTCCCTTCTGCAAGCTTAGTCCAGCCTTCACTGCTCCGTTTGTAAATACAGTGAAACCTGTCTATAAAGACCAGCCAAGGGAGACATGAAAAGTGGTCTTTATAGGCAGGTGGTCGTTATGTACAGGTTCCTTTAATACATGTTTCAATGAGAAACCATTTTTCTAGGGAAACTAAGAATGTGGTCTTTGCAGACAGGTGGTCACTAAAGCAGGTTTGACTGTATATGACTTCATGAGTGACATCTCCAAAAGGGAAGGAGGAGTTATTCTTAGCAGACTTTTTATTGATGAATGGACAGATTCTAAACTATTTTATTTGAACCGAGTTGTAATAAACTCTTTGGAATCATAGAGGAAATTACCTTGTTACATGTATATATTGCACCTTGTTTATATTAGGGCTAAAACAAAGAAGAATATGAAGAAGCAAGACCAGCAAAATCACCTGTTTATAACAAGATTTTTTTAAACAATCTTCTTTATAACAAGGTTCCACTGTAGTAAAATAGAGGAATCTCGCAATAAAGTCCACTTTTCTAACAAGCTGTCAGTACTGTTATAAATAAGGCAGTATGCTGGTCCTAAATTTCGTATTCAATTTCTTGAAACCTAATATCACAGGATTTCAAAACGGCAAGGTTATTTTCTTTTTTTCCGATGATTTTGTTATACGGAGGTTCCACCATATTTGATTGATCTGTTATTTTGATCACATGGATTGTTATTAGAACATGTCATTGTATATTTTATTATTTTTCCTTTATCTGATTGAATGATGAGGTCACAGTAGGCCTGTCCTTATCAGCTCGAGTTTGCCAAATAACCCGCTATTTTTACTAGCTTGATCGCAAATTAGCCAGTTAATTTGCGGCCCCATCAGCCCGCAGTTGTAATTAGCAGGATATTTGGTCGAGAGAATATCCCGAGAAGTCTTGGTCTTGTTTCCGAAATATCCTGCTATTTGGGAAATAGTGGGCTAATTTGCACCCGTCCGAGCTAGTTTGTGACAAGCATATCACTCTGGTTAAGACGCAATTTCGAGCTTTGGGATAATATCCCGAGTCTGAAAATAGTGGGTTATTTGGCAAACTTAACCCTATTTAGCCCGGGGGGGGGGGGGGCTTGAGAAGCCCCCCCCCTTGACATTTTTCGTGATAATTTTTTAACGCAATAAAATCTTGCACTGAAATTTT
Source organism: Strongylocentrotus droebachiensis (assembly GCA_035222895.1). Taxonomy (NCBI): domain Eukaryota; kingdom Metazoa; phylum Echinodermata; class Echinoidea; order Camarodonta; family Strongylocentrotidae; genus Strongylocentrotus; species Strongylocentrotus droebachiensis. Next base: position 3,746 of record JAVYIG010000270.1, on the reverse strand, counting down.
GTGACTTTTTTCTTTCGAGTCTTGCGCAACTTTTGAAAGAAATTTTTCGAAAATCGGACCTACCATTACAAAGTCACGTGTCCTTTTGTCTTCGCATGTCAGCCCGAAAATCGCTCATTTTTGTGATTTGTGTACAAAACATATGGAAATCTCATTTTTCAAATAAAGAGGAAAAACATTGGTTATTTGGTCTTGTTTAGATTTTAGGTGTTTATTTTGGGGTCAAAATAGTTGAATTATAGTTGGAAATGAAATAAAACAACAAAAACAATAAAATACATAAGTTAAAAAAACAAAGAAATACATAAGAAATTATCAAAACAATAGATAACATAAGGAATAACCCTGGTTTTTCAAATTTTTGTGTTGTATTATTATTCCAAATGGTCTAACAAATATATGTAGTGAGAAAGAATGCTTAAATATGAATAATGTCTGATTTATGGGCAAAAATGTGAATTTAATGACCTTATTTGCATAAATTACCATAAATATGCAAATGAGTGAATTTTTCAAAAAAATTGAAATTACCATAGTATTCTATACACTTCACTTGACATGTATGCAAATTTTCGCGGCGATCGGGCGTTTCACGGCCGAGATCATAGGGGGGGGGGGGGCCTTAGAAGCCCCCCCCCCCCCCCCCCCCCCCCCCCCGGGCTATGCAGTTTCAAAATAGCCCGGGCTAAATAGGGTTAAGCTGATGAAGACCTAGTTTACCATGGCTCTTTGATCTGTACTATTGATTGTATGTTGAGGCTTCAAAAGATAGCCATCATCCAAAGTGCCTGGCTTGAAAACTTCTTAGATTTCACAACATTTTCATATTACAGATATGATGATACACACTAGATATTACCTATTGACTCATTTAGCCCGGTGCTTTATACCCAAATATAGAAAAAGAAACTTGTTCCAATTAAAATACTAAGAAACTAAGAATGTATTGCCAGACACTGCACAAAAAGTCAAATAAATTTTGTAATTGAGTTGGTAATATTTCATTTATATCTGGTTCAAATTGTTTTTATTTGGTAGTTCTGTGCTAAGATTGATTTTATTCATAGAATTTATATCCTGACGACGGATAGTCAACCTGTTTGAAACGTCGAGCCACTCCTGTCACCCATCCTTGTAATTTGCGCTATACATGTAGTTCTCCTTAGAACTATAAGCTAAGAAAGATAACCAACATTCTTTTTCAAGACTACACCAACAGTCCTTTTCAGGACTACACACCCTCAAGAAAGATTACTGAGAGTCCGTTTCAGGACTCCTCAATCCTCCCTCTCTCTCACATGGTGCATCCGCAAGCCTACTGTATAGAATTTATTTGTATTGCTCTTAAATCCCAATTTGAGGAATGGCAGGGAACAGCAGAGCACTAATATTATTCTTGATTCTCTCTTAATAGCAGGAACTTCTTGTTGACTACACATTAACTCTCTATATGCACAAAACTATGTGCCACATTGTATTTATTATGGGATAGATATACCAAAGGCTTCAATACCCAAATGTTTCCAGTGCAAGATTAATCTTTAACTGTGTAAAATGGTTTTGATGGAGCTAATCAAGACAAGAAATTGGTAATTTTGCAAAGCCATTGTGTTGCACAAAGCAAGCCTTCCGTTAACTGCCGTCTATTGTTTTGTGCAAAATTGCAATTGTGGCAAATGAGCAACTGTGCAGGGAGGGTGAAGAAAGCAAACAAAGTATTAAAAGACTATGTTAAGGGAAGCTTTGCTACTATAATATTTGAGTTCTAGATGTTAAAACATGGTGTACTGCTTCCTCTGAACTCCCTGAAAATTTTCTTTGTAATTCTGTCTGAATTGCTTTTTTATTTTGTTTTGGTAACATGAACTTGCCTGTGTACCGTGTAGCCATATGTTAAAAAACGATGTTCACGTTTATGTTAAAGAAAATGATGTCAAGTGTCGTAACAAACTAAAAAATGCTTGGAACTAAGACTTACCATTGGTGTTTGTGAATATTTCTGTTTTAACTTTAATAGAACGCCGCCTGCTATTCGACATCATTTCTACAAACATATAACCTAATATTGTTTTCAGATTACCACCCCTTATTTTGTTTAGAGAGGACCATGAGGACGGTGATCTACGTGAAGGGGGCATTGCTGGGGGGGGGGGGAATAGGGTGACTGCCCTATTCTCTGGATGCAAATCCATTTTATACATGCACCCCTGTACAAATGTCAACAAACGGTATCTTTGTTTTGTAAAATAAATTTCAGGACTAAAATGTAAAAACAGAGTTGCAGTTTATGTGTTTTCTCTGATTAGATGTAATCATGTGGATATGATGGTTTTGATTTTGTTTCATCATTTGCCCTGCAATGAAAGGAAATTGAATACCTACAGCAAGATCATATGGTGAGGGGGAGTTTCCCAGCACTTACATGTACGTCCTACTGTCAATTTGCCACCATAAACCCACGGGCAGTAGGTGTGGACCTGGTATGGTTAATTCCGTGAATGCTTCGGTTGCCGGAGATAAAGCCGGGGTAATAACAACCAAAGTCTTTCGGAACAATAGAGTCAACATATCATAATGTAATATACGCTATTTAGGAACAGAGTATATAATAGTTATGTAATTGCTATCAAACAGGTTTTCTTGCTGATGATTTTCTTTTCACCAGCAAGGCAACCTGGCAAGGGAACATTTGTTATACAAATTTCACGAGGCCCATCTTTCATACTACACAATGTATGAATAATGCCAGTGTTTTGAAATTGATCAGATCAGGGATTCCAGTTTTCAGGGAATAGCCTGAAGTCAGGCCCTGGCGAGTTACTTTCATACCATAGTTGAGGCTTTTTTGTGTTCAAAGTAGCTCATTCTAGGTGATTTTCAGGCCCTTTGATCAATTCTAACTGGCATCCCTGTCCGATTTCTTGCAGAGACCATTCAGTGATTTCAAAGGATTTGTGTTGGATTGAGCAAATTTCTTTAAAAATGTGTTCAACATTCAACTGGAGATGGCGCAATCTAAGTGGTAGTGCGCAGTGTACTATGGGCCATTGTGTGACGATGTAGCCACTGCTGTCTCGAATAAGTTTACATTTGGTCTAATAACCGGAGGATCAGTACACTAGATACACAAGAGGGGAAGGGAAGGGAGTGGGGGACTTGAGATTAAAGAAGAGAGAGAAACAAAGTGAGGCTAACGAACACATTTTTGAAAGTGATGATTATCCCGTGGTAGATGTGGGGGGGGGGGGGTGGGCAGTGGCGGATCCAGGGGGGGGGGCCCCGGGGGGCCCGGGCCCCCCCCCCCCTTGAGAAAAAAATCATGTAAAATCACGTGATGTTTACCTTTTTGGGGGGTTGGGCCCCCCCCCCCTGGCGCTCAAGGGGGGGGGTGCAAATCGAAAAAATTTCGAGGACCAAAAAAAAAAAAAAAAAATGTGTTCACTACCCCGCCCCCCCCCCCCCCCCCCCCCCCCCCCCCCCCCCACTGAGCGACTTTTCGGCCGGCGCGATTTTCAAATTTTCGGGAGCAAAAAAAAATGAAGAAAGTTGGGCCCCTCCCCTAAGAAATCCTGGATCCGCGCCTGGGGGTGGGTGCATGGGTGCGTCCCCTCTTTTTTTGTTTCTCTCTCTCTTTTTATTTACTGTCAGTAATTTTTAGGATTATGATCCTCTCTTCGACAAAATCCGCGCTTGTGGTTAATAGGATGTCATCTGTTTATTATAGATACATGACCAATCCATGACCA